>CAUYSK010015544.1:0-11077 GCA_963575035.1 Avahi laniger | reverse complement strand
GTTCATGTCCTTTGCCCGCTTTTTGATAGGGTCGTTTGATTTTTTCTTTTTGATTTTCCCGAGTTCTAAGTAGATTCTGGTTATCAGCCCTTTATTGGATTTGTAGCATGCAAAAATTTTCTCACATTCTGTAGGTTGTCTGTTTGCTCTTGTGACAGTTTCTTTGGCCGTGCAGAAGCTTTTTACTTTGATCAAATCCCATTTATTTATTTTGGTTGTTGCTGTGATTGCCTTTGGGGTCTTCTTCATAAATCCTTTGCCTAGGCCAATGTCTAGAAGAGTATTTCCAACATCTTCCTCTAGAATTCTAATAGTTTCACTCCTTAGATTTAAATCTGTTACCCAGTGTGAGTTGATTTTTGTGAGAAGTGAAAGTTGTGGATCCTGGTTCAGTCTTCCAGATGTGGCTATCCAGTTTTCCCAGCACCATTTATTGAATAAGGATTCTTTTCCCCAGTGTATGTTTTTGTCTACTTTGTCAAAGATTAGGTGGCTATATGAGGACGGTTTTATATCTGGGTTCTCAGTTCTGTTCCACTGGTCAATGGCTCTATTTTTGTGCCAGTACCAAGCTGTTTTGATTATAACAGCCTTATAATAAAGTTTGAAGTCTGGTAAGTTGATACCTCCCATTTTGTTTTTATTGCCTAAAATTGTTTTTGCTATGTAGGGTCTTCTCTGGTTCCATACAGAACGTAAAATCAATTTTTCTACATCTGTGAAGAATGATGTTGGTATTTTAATAGGGATTGCATTGAATCTGTAGATCACTTTGGGTACTATAGACATCTTAACGATGTTGATTCTCCAACAGATCTATTTTTGATACTATGGCAGACCAAAAAAATTATAAAACATTCCCACTTTAAAATTAAAAACACCTGAGCATATTTTCTATAAAAATAGTGATATACATATATTTATGTTTCATAATATATCAAGATATTATACATATTTACAATAGATTCATTATATTTTTATAACATATAAATATATGTGTATATAATATATATACACATATTTCTCATATATGCATATATGCATATATATCTCATATATATATATGCATACTTTTAACTTACAAGTAAAGAAGGAAATTCTCAGGAAAAAAAGCAAGATTTCCTGGAGTGGCACTAACAGGAACAAAGTTAGGGGATTATAATGAGGTAGAACAATGGGAAATGTATTCTGCTGGGGGCAGTGCAAATTTTCACAACTCTTCTGCAGAAAAATGACTTATTTAATAAAGTTGATTATGCTCAGACCCTAGAATCTAGAACTTCCACCTCAGTAATATATGCTAAGAGATATGTATAAGAATGTTCCCGACAGCATCTTTTGTATTAGGAAACAAAACAAAACAACTAAAAACATCTTGGTATTAACTTTTATAGATATATAAATTATGACATATATACATGTATTCGTATATATATACATATATAATATAAATATATACACAAAGCAATATTAATCATATATGGCAATAAAGATAAATGAACTGTAGCTACTTAAGTTAATAATGTTGAACTAATAAACATGCTGTTAATAAAATGAAGCAAATTGCAGAGGAATATACTATACAGTATGATATATTTTAAATGATAAACATATGCAAAACTAAATGTATATTTATAGAATATGTATATATATGTATACATAAATATATAGTGTTTAAAAGTATAAAGAAATGCAAATAATTTAGAAATAGTACAGTTGTTAACTTTAAAGAGTGGTAATCAGAGATTAATTTGATCAAGAAGAGACCCTCAGAGCTTTAACAATATCAATAATAATCTATTTCTCACAGTTCTAAAGGCATCTATAGATGTTTAGAATTTGATTATTATACTTTGGCACATATATATGTGTGTGTGTATGTTTATATATTTCACGTATTCTTTTCTGGGAAAAACTGAAGTTTCTCTTTATGAAATTGTTTAAAGCAAGCCTATGGATTAACTACTTTAGAGACAGTATTGAAGAAATTATTAATATTATACTAGATGGAAAAATGTTTTATAAACTGCAATGTGATTTTGATTTCTATGAGATTATGTGCACACAGAAATAATCACAATCACATTTTCCCTAGTTTGCAACTTCATTGAATTGAGATTTTATTTTTGGGGAAACTATTCAAATAACTTTACCTTTTTGCTTGTTATATTTCATTTGACCAGAGATCACACACACACACACACACACACACACACACACACACTCTCACACACTACTCACATACACATACACATATACCCAACTACAAGAAGATGTTAGACTTAAATATATTTTACTTTGAACAAACCATCTTCCAGTTTCTTTTCTGCTGTTTAAAACATGCAATGTCTTGATAATCAAAGATTCTTATATTCTTCCCTTTAGAAAAAAGCCAAGCTTATGCTTTTATTTATAAGTATAGAGCAGTAAATAATTTTTAAAATGAAATACTTTAAAAGAAATGAAGTCATTATCAACCTGCTGAATAAGAAAGCAATTCATATTTTCCTGGACCACAAAGATCTTCAGAAACAATGAATAACAAGCCTAATTGCCACTGAAGTCATTAGAAAACACATTGAAATGTTTACTCAGGATTCTTTAAAAACAAAATACAAAAATGGTGAGATTTATGTATAATGAGGGATTCCAGTTTATATAATATGCCTCTCAGTTCCAAATTTTTTATACCCTTTATGTTCTTTAAAGGTGGGCCCGATACTTGCTGTTTCCAAATTTGAAACTCCAAGCCAGTTTTGGACCTCCACACCTTTGCAAAGGAGACATATAGAGTGGACACTGTAGACAAATTCCTGCTTTCAAGTAGTAGCTGAGAAAACTCATAAATGTTTTCCTGCCCTGGTAAGTTGGGTGAAATAAAAAGAATGCAATTATAATCATTATTATTATTATTATTTATTATTGTTGCCAATATTCATTAAGCATTTTTCTTATGATTGAAATTGTGCTAAATGATTTACATGGACTAATTCACTTTATCCCTCCTCAAGAAATATTAAAGTCATTAAGTATGAAATGTCTGATTTCAAATCAAAAGTGTAGTTTATTACATCTCCAACAAGAGGCAGTACAATTAATCAAAGTATGTTCCTAAACTATCGACACAGCTTTGCCATCCTAACAGTAGCTTGCTTATGCCGGCAGTGAAGAAGCCTGCAGAGCGAGTGGCGATGAAATTGCAAAAGGCGTTTCCCACAACTTGTTGAGAATTTTTTCCTTACAAGATGTGGTCCAAAGCCTGGAAGGAGTGGTAGTCAATTGGTGCAAGGTCTGGAGAATACGGTGGATGACAGAGAGTTTTCAACTCCAGCTTCTGCAGTTTGAGCAGTGTTGTTTCATGTGGTTAAGTGTTGTCTTGCAAGAGGATTGGCCTGTCTCTATTGACCATTCTCATCTGCTCGATTGAAAGTAACCTCATCATTTTATACAACTGGTTGTAGTAGACATCTGGTGTAATCGATTGACCAGGTTTCATAAAGCTGTAGTGGATAATACCAGTGCTGGACCACGAAACAGACACCATTAGCTTTCTTTGATGGTTATTTGGTTTTGGACTGTGTTTCAGCACTTCATCTTTATCCAGCTGATGTGCCCAATGTTTGCGATTGTCAAAAAGAATCCATTTTTATCATATGTAATAATACAGTATAGAAATTGTTCACCTTTATGTCGTCACAGCAGAGAAAGACAAGCTTCAAAAAGAATCTCTCTCTTATGCTCTCTCTCTTCTTATGCTTGTTTAACTCATGCCGTGCCCATCTATCCAGCTTCTTTATCTTGACCATTCATTTCAAATGGTCTAATATTGTTGGGATAGTAACGTCAAACCTTGCTGTTAATTCACATGTAGGTTGAGATGGATTCACTTCCGCTACAGCTTTCAGCTCATCATTAGCCACCTTGGTCTCAGGTCATCCACATGGCTCATTTTCAATATTAAAATAACCAGAATGGAACTTCTCAAACCATCTACGCACTGTGTGTTCATGAGCCACATCCTTCCCAAACACTTTGTTGAGATTTCAAGCTGTCTTGGCTGCATTGGTTCCACGATGGAACTCATATTTAAAAACAACAAAATTTTGACTCATCCATGGTTTCAAAAAAATTGTTCTAAAAAAAAATTTGAAAGATAATCACAATCCAAAATGTGTGTTTGAAAGAATGAGGATGTACCTCCACAATAAAACAAACAAACAAACAAAAAGAGTCAAAGAAAAACGTCAGAGATATCAAGTGTCTAACTTAGTACTTAAGGAAATCAGACATTCCATACTTAATAACCTAATACTAAGCAATGTTATCATCACCCTTATCTTACAATTGAGGAAGCTGAGGCTAAGGAGGTTTAAATAACTTGGCAAGTGCAAATGGTAACCATGTTACAGGGCTGAGATGTAAATACTCTTCTCTAAGCTCAGCACTCGCACTCTTAATATCTACGCTGTTCCTTCTTAGCACTCAGATCTTTTCTTCAATCTCTCCTTCACAGAGATGATCACTCAATCTGAATGTAGCTACTGACTCACTCCCAACAATGTAACCTTGTAGTATATTCTTCAAGCATTACCCATTACCTGCAATCACCTTGCACATTTGTTTGGTAGTTTATAATCCATCTCTCTTTCTCTAGCAGCATGATCTTGTCTATCATGTTCACTACTGTGATTGTATTGCTGAGATAATAGTTCTAGCATGTAGTAAGTACTCTGTAAATACTTGTGAAACAAACGAATGAACTATTTGGTTTCTAGTCACTCCAGATAACGTGTACTAGCTCCACATTCCATATGCCCAACTGCCTATGTATATTTTCACCTAATATTTAATAACTTCAGATATCATCAATGTAATATGTCTAAAGGTGAATTCATTTTTACCACCTCAGTAAATAAAAAATTACCCTTTATTTCTCAAGTCTTAAATCTAGTAGTCATTTTTGTCTCTCTTACTTTTTTCCTATCCCAATATGCATCCAAATTAATAATTTATGCAATAATTTATGTAGATTCAGACATATAATATTTCTTGGCTTCTACTTTTCTCATTCATTGCAATAACTATAGCTAAGCCCGCCATTGTCTCTTGCTTGAATTTCTTCAACAGCTTTCTAACATCCCTGACCTCTCGTGTAACCTTCCTGTAATCTGTTCTCTACGACAGAAGTCAAAAGGTATATATATATAGCACAAAAATCATGGAATTCCTATGTTTGCAACACTTTGTTGGGCTTGCCTTGTCCTCAGAATGAAATCCAAATTATTTTAACATGGCTCAATATATTTTTCAATATCAAACTTTTATTTCTTCATCGTCTCTAGCCATCTTTTAGCATTCACCCTCTTGCACTAAATAAGCATTATAGGTTAGTGGCTGGAAGCACAGATTTCTGATTAAACTTCCCAGTTTATTATGAACAAAGTACATAATCATTTTTGTTGTTGTTTCACTTACCTTGATTGTAAAATGGGTGTGTGGGTATGTGATGGTGACAATAATTTAATAATTGCACTTACCTAGCAGCGTTGCTGTGAATATTAAATAAGTAAATAATGCCAAGAACAGAAACAAGGTAAATATTGCTTTGTAAATATCAGTTTTTTTTTCTATGTAGTTCTAGAGCCCTATATTTAGTTCTATGAATATGTCATATTCTCTTACATTCATGTAGTTTTGCAATGTCAACCTTGCAAATGTTAACCTTAGAATTCGGCTGTAAGTGCTACTTCATCAGGTTATTTTCTATTTTTCTTTCAGATTTCAGTATAGACATTACCACTTCTGGTGAACCTCTGCTTACCTCTCAAGAAACGATTGGATGGTTCTTCCAAGGGATCTCTTATAATTTTCCGTAAACTACTCTATCTGTAAGCACCTGTCACAATGTTTTATTATTGATTATTTCCTGTTTATGTGCCTCCCAGCATATAAACTCCTTGAACCTGGAGGCTGTGCCTTGCCTATGGGTATGCATAGCTCTAACCCATTCTTTGTAGCATGAGCACACTACGGGATATGAGTCCACTCAAATATCTGCTAAACCCAATCTGAAAGAGAGTTCCTATAAAAGACCATTTGCTGAAAGAGAAAATTCCCTATAGAAGCAGGGTCTTTTGGTATTGTCTTCCATTCCCGTTGAATAGTACAGGCTCTACTAGGGGTAGAAGTGGGGCATCGCAGACAATGTCAATCCTTATTTCTTCACCTTCGCTCCAGGAGTCGATGCCAACAAAAGCGATACTAGGTACCAGTTCTCTGGAGGAAGATAAAAGCGTCATCAATGCTTGATTTGGCTTTTCCCCCAGAACATGTGCCACTCTTTCACTGAATTTAGTTTAAGAGCTAGAAGTCCAATGATTAAAATATTGTCTTAAGTAAAACACTATTTGTAAACAAAGTTCTTCCTGAACCTTGACAAGGCAAAGGAAGTGTGTTGAGATATGATTCATCTACTTTCATAATCTTTGACCAATTCTGCTCATTTTTTATAAAAGTAAATTGAGAAATTAATACAATCTTACTCTATCATATTGTGTTTGTTTGTTTTTGTGTGTGTGAGAGAGAGAGCGAGAGTGATAACCATTTCTTTCCATGATTTTGAATGCATGTGAAATGACACAAGAAACTATTACTACGTGTCATAAAACTCCTCAGCAAGACAATGTGCCACATCAAGTGAAATGATTTATCAACCAGAGGGCAACTCTTTGCTAAAAACGTTCATATTACTAGTTTTGTTGAATTAGTTTGAGCTCAATGACCTCATTTTATTATATAAGCAATGAGTATCCCATTGTTTTCAAGGTAACAACCTTTATTGTTTGCTTAGTAAGTACTAGGCTCCCATTACTCATGATTGAATTTAGACTTTATAAAAACCCATTGATACAGATGTTACTAAATTCATTTTATAGATAAATAGGGTAATGTGCTCATTTTTTAGGTTATTCTCTCCTTTCTTCACTCCCTCCCTTCCTCCTTGTTTCTAAGGAAAATCAATACCAGTCATTGACAGCCAACTAATTTCTCTAGTCACATAAATTTTATATTAATCTTGACCCTTTTATCCTCTAATTTTTACTACAATCTTTCATCAGTTCAAACATTACATCCACCCAGCCAACCAGAAAATGCATTGACTTGAGCCAAATACTGTGCTAAATACAAAATTAGAGCTCTGGATAAAACAGATGTATTCCAGGACCTCACATATTATGTAGCCAGGATGGGAAAATGATCAGTAGATAAATTTTAAAACATAAGAACACATATGGCACAGTGAGCGCAATGAACAAGGAAAATGAAGCAAGTTACAAGGGCTGGTGGGGATAGGCTTACTATTGATTAAGGTCAGGAAAAGCCGTAAGTTGAATTTGAGATAATGATTCCTGTTTGTTTCCTAGCCTTCATCTCTTATCATTTAGATTTCAACGTTATGGAGTATTCTTATTTTTTCTAGCACCTTCTAATTATTGTATTAAAAAGGTCAAGATGGACATTTTTGAGACTATATCCCAAAATCTCTTCATTTAACAATTTGCATATTCAACTATCTTTGATGATTTTGTCTTTCAAAGAAAAAATACAATATTTATTGTAGTATTGCAAAACTCTCCTTTCTAGACAAAGTAAATGCAATTTATTGCAATTAAAGAACTCTAAAGCCAAAAATTCTCCAAGAATAATAAAAGAAGGAGTCTTACTACATTTTTCATTTTATTTCTCTTTTAATTTTTAAAATAATATGACTTCTCATCCTGATTATAAAAAGTAACACCAATAATGGTTGGATAGAATTACATTAAAAGGCAGAAAACAAACATAAACCTATGACTTTGTAAAATACACTTTTCATTCAATTCCTCTTTTAATTCAATAGTTTACTTTCCAAGGTGTTTTGAATATTGTACAAATCTAGTCTGACTTTTAGCAACAGAATTAATTTAAATATAGAATGCCTCTCGAACCCAAAAACCATTTTTCATTAATGACTTCTAAATAACAGTTAGATTAACAGGCAAACGCTTAATTACTATCTCCTTTTTTAATCAGGCAAGCAATTCTAATACAAACCGGCAAGGCATTTATTTAGGAAGCAACTTACTTTAAATAGTCACTGACAGTTCCAAAGGTTTTCTTTTAAGCCTATGAAATGTATACTACAGATAAAAAGAAAACAATAAATCTGAATAACAATTTTTTAAAAACTTAGTTTCCATTACTTTCTATTTCCAAATTTTAAAATTCCATTGTAGATTGTAGAAATCTGAGAAAATGATATGAATCACAGCAGAAGGATCTGCCTAAGGAAATCCGACTTCCCAATAGGTCTCAAAAAGTGAAAGTTAATTCAGGAATTTATCACAACTGAGGATCTAGCCTTCAGCCTTTTCTTCTCTGAAAGTTGAATCATTAATATGTTGATATATTGGCTCAATATCTCAAGGCAGTTTTCACAATATCCAAGCACACAGAGATTGTGGCAAAAACTTATAATGCCAATAACAGATTTTAATGCTATGAAGCTAACATATGAACATGATACTAGTAGTGTTCCTTGGCCAATGATCTTTATCCCTTTAAGTAAGCCTTATGGGATATTTGGAACAAGATGTGCCAGTTACATGATTTAAAATTTTACTAGAATCAGGCTAAGTGGCAACAATAATTGTATCGACAGCGATAACAGCACTTGACTGACTATATACATGTTTAGGGCTTTCACAAATACAAACGTTTTGACAGATTAGTAATTATCTGTCAAATAATTATCTGTCCCATATCATATTTAATATGGTATGGGAGGTTTCAAGATACTATTTTATAAAAGCAGTATTACCAAGTAAAATCAATGTACATAAAATGAGCTACACTAACAAGTGTAATAGACTTTTGTCATGTTTATGGTTGCCTATCATCTCGAACATTCTGCTACTTTTTGAACAAATTCCCACATGTCAGTATTGCCTCCCAAGGTGGAAATCAGAATTAATTAGCTTAGGCTTTGTTGTTATTAGAAATGATCTATGTCCTATGCCTCTCCAAGGAGATACCCCGACATGAGACTCCATTTACAGGGGACTACATGAGGAAGCTGATGGGTATGAAATCTATTATTGGGAACATGCGTGTTAGAAGCTCTTAAAGAACAGTAGTACCGCAGCTCCTGGAGTCTAGCTCCACTCCTCATTAACGCTGGTGATTATTTCTCTTGACAATACAGATCTCAGAGTGTACAATTGTCCCTACAACAGTGGCACTCTCTGTGCAGTCAAAAATCTGCATATAACTTTCGTCTCCCCAAAACTTAACTACTGATAGCCTACTGCGACTAGAAGCCTTACCACTAACGTAAACAGTCGATTAACACACATTTTGTATGTTATATGTATTATATACTATATACTTACAATAAAGTAAGCGAGAGAAAAGAAAAGGTTATTAAGAAAAGCATAAGGAAGGGAAAATATGTTTACTGCTCGTTAAGTGAAAGTCGATCATCATAAATGCCTTCGTTGTCGTGGTCCTCACGTTGAGTAGGCTGAGGAGGATGAAGAGGAGGGCTTGGCCTTGCCGTCTCGGGAGCGCAGGGGCAGAAAGAAGTGGAGGAGATGGAATGGGAGGCAGGGGAGGCAGGCACATTCAGTGTAACTTTCATTGAAAAAAGTCCACTTATAAATGGACCAGTGCAGTTCAAACCCTTGTTGTCCAAGGGTCGACTGTAGTTGTATGCTGTTTCCAGGTACACAGCTTCCAGCTTCATTTTCGGATTTCTCTGAAGATCTTATGAACTGCCTAATCTATTTCTGCCTGTGCTATTCAAAGTGAATTCTGTTGTTTGCAACTAAGAATCCTGACTGACATCAAAGTTACACCAATTTGGAAACTATTATTCATTTTTTCCCTAAATTTTCAATATGAGTTGTCTGACTCTGAAATCTATGTATGTGTGTATAATTGTTGTCTTAACAATCATCCTATGGAAATAAATCAGTGTTCACTGTCTTCAAAAATCTGATATGTTTAACAAGGTTTCTTTGGCAAATATCCTGGGAAAATATCTGCGGTAGTTAGTGTGGCTTATTATTAACAGATTCAATGGCTTTGCTCACAAACTGCTCTCATGGTTCTCAGGCTGCTCAGGCTCATTTTCCATATGTGGTGCTTGCAATAAGTTTATATATATGTATGTGTGAATATATATACACAGACGAGTGTGTGTGTGTGTGTGTGTGTGTGTGTGTGTGCATACATACTCTCTTTGCCTCTTTTCATTATCTATCTGAAATAAATATGGCTTCTGCTGTGTAAGGATATTTCTAGTCATCCAAATACTATATTTCAAAAGGCCATATGTGTTGAAATTTCATTTAGATGTGATGAAGTGACAGTTCTGTAAAGATTTAAGTTTCTAGAAAACTTAAATTCACAAGAAACTCCTTCAGAATCTCCACAAAGTCTTTTATCTATTGCTTTCTTCTATGTCAAAGCTTTTTATTCCACAATAGCTTCATTCATAATAATAATTTTAGAAAACCTTTAACAATCATGTAACAAATATTGAACAGTATTATTGTAAGAATTTTTGTTTTATATATATATATTTCAACTATATTATAGATTTCATCATTTCTGTGAACTCAGTTGTAATTTGAACACTAAATGTGTTTATGTGAAAAAGAATTGTGTATTTCAACAAATTCAAAAATAATCTTGTACAACAGATTGTTTGTAAGCATATCTATTTCTAAGTAGTACCTAACTTACTTTGTTCATTAAATAAATTTACAAGTCTTCTCCTAAAGATGTGCATCTCTTTCAATATGTAGCTTAATACATACTAGTAAATTGACAACGTAGGTTTTTGTATTTAAAAATAGTTTCAAGGCCAGGCACGGTGGCTCATTGCCTGTAATCCTAGCACTCTGGGAGGTTGAAGTGGGAAGATTTTTTGAGGTCAGGAATTCAGGAGACCAGCCTGAGCAACAGTGAGACCTCATCTCTAACAAAAAATAGAAAAAATATTATCTGGGAAACAAACAAACAAACAAACAAA
>CAUYSK010015543.1:0-12644 GCA_963575035.1 Avahi laniger | reverse complement strand
TGGGCCAGTCAGGGTAAAGCACTGTGAAATTTCATAGCAATGTTGGTGAGCATATAAAATTTGGACTTGTCAAGATCTCTTATCTGACCCCTAAGCTGGCCTATGTAAACGGTGAGTATAATTAAACATATAGAGTGGGAGGGTCAGAACCCAATTTTCAGATATACCTCCTCGGGCTTTCCTCTGAGGAAATGAACTTCCTCAAAATACAAAGGTTTTCTACCTTTGGATGGGCTGTTTCCTTAGGTGGAAGGGAGCTGCCATTCTTGAATCACTCAGTTCTAAAAAGCCACAAAGACTTCCAAAGCACCTGATAAGACCAGAGCTGCTGTGTGAGCCTCTTCTCACAGCCCTTAACCAGGAGACCCATTTAGTGTAACTCTTCATTCCTAGCGCAAGTTATACCCTAATTCCATCCTATGAATTACTCAGCTGTTACTCGTGACTTTCAGACTCCTTTAGTCATCTTCATTCTAGTGTCCACCCTCACTTTCTCACTGACTGGGCATTTTTGTCTGTTTGTTTTGCAATTTTACAAAATTTCTCCATTTTATTTACATTCGTGGAACTAATTCATAATAGTTCTTTGAAGCGTTCAAAATTAAATTACCCTCAGGTTACTAGGCCAAGACATGATGTAAGGATAATCTAATACCTAAAAAATTATTCTGAAGTATTTCATAAATACCAAAAAGCACCTAGGAATGCATCAAACAGCAAAACATAACAGAAAAAGCCCACGTGGAAAGGCTTTCTCACTTTCTAGAACAGAACCATGATCTTCTCTGTGTACCTCAGTTTCTATAGCTATAAATTAAAGGGTAATATTAATCTCTGACATTAAACCCTAAATCTATAAAAAAATCCTTAAAAAAACCCTATAAACTATAAAAGCAACTAAACCTCAAACCAGATACTAATTTATAATGACTGGCACTGAAATACAAACTGCTATTGTTGCATGCATTTGTTTTTTATGACAAGTAAAGTATTAAAAAATACAGTTCACCAATTTACTTAGATGTGAAAATACTTAATCTCATTAAAAGTTTACCAGTATAATTTTAACAGCTATATGGCTTGATTATTTAAAAACCATTATGATGCAAGCTTCTAGAAATTACTCTTAAAAAACCAATTTCATTCTTTCAGGAAATTAAACACTGAAAATATGTGATATTTACATAGCTCAAAACTTCGACAGCTGATAAGGTCTACATGGGGAATGAATGCTCACAATCTCAACTATGTCACTGTTTAAATTCCTGGAAGGTTTTTAGTCACAATTAAATCTAATTGTTTAAAAAGCATTTTAGTAAATAAGAAAGCTTTCTATCATCTCTTATACTTGCTGTAACTTCATAATCTGACGTTCCTAGAGACTTTATATTATGAGAACTTAGTCTTGATTTGTGTACCAATGATATCATAGGAACAAAATGATCAAGCATGATTGTTTCTTACGAAAACAATTTTAGTATCTACCTGTGTTGGTTACAACGAGTGCAGATGTGTCTTCATTTTTTTTTGAACTTTTCCCTTCTTTTTAACTTTTCCCTTCCTAGAAAGATATTACTACTTTGTCTTTGTAGAGTATTGAAAAACTCAGTCAATTCATGCTTCCACATTAATATGTGATGCAGTCTTGGATGAGTATAGATATCTGCAATAAAACTGCAGTCTGAAGGTTTGGATGGCACTGAAGGTGCTGCCTTGCTATGAGTAGGTACTGAGGAAGTGCTATTTGTGCTTGAAGGCCACTGAACAATGGAGTGATGAGCACCATTGATTTTAGTGTTACAGTGTTAGTGCAATGACAGTGAGAAAGAAGTAGTTCTGTGTGGATTACTCAAAGCATCTGTGTTTCTGGTTGCTTTGCTGCAACTGCTGCAGAATGCACTCTCTGAAGTCAGTGCTGCTCTTCTCAGCCTTCTCCTCTTCCTGGGCAGAGTCTGGAGAAAGCCTGCTGTCAATGCTGTTGCCCATGGGCACCAATCAACCCTGTGCCTTCAAGGCACCCTTAGAGGTGTGAGTGTGTCCATTAAAATGGCTGCCTCTGCAATGCAGACTTCCATTCTGTTCCCTTCCCAGAAAGCTCTGCTCCAAATCCACAAAACTGCAATCATTATTTGCATTTTCTTCATTCCAGTTGTTCATTCCATTGACTTTGACTTCATTTGTGCCTCAATCTTCCTAATTACATGATTTAACCTGTCGTTGAACTGTTTGGCTGTGTTGTTTGGACCTGGCACAGGATCCTCATGTTTGCAGACAGCACTGAAGTTGAGACCTTTCTGTACATTGGACTGTTTGGTTTATAGCTGACATGGAATGTAGGAGAGGAGTCGTCTAGCTTTGATGCTTTCTGCATCCATTTCCATCAAAATATTTTTTCCTCCTTTAATTCTTTAATTTTGACATTAGGAAGATTTGTGGCAATAATGTGTATTGTTTTATATTTGGAATAATACACATGATATTGACCTCCATGCAACATCGTTAGCTTTCTCAATTCCTCAGCAGAAGTATCTGTATATCCGTTAACAAAGATGTCAATGCCACTAAAAATTATAGGTGAAGTCCCATCTTTCTAAGCATCTGATTGAAACTGTTCCTCCAGGTTCTAGACTGACTTGGCATTTAGATCACACTTTCTTCATCCTCTCACTCAAACCTCCCTTGACCCGGTGGCTGTGTTGTCTTTGTTCAGCACTTTAAAAAATAAGTGGCCCTGGATGCAAGACAGGCAACTGGTTATTTATTTAATAATTGAAAAAATTGACTTTTCACAAAATAAACTGATAAGTACTAAATTCTATGTATTCAGCACCATATTTAAGTTGAAATAAAGATATTTGATATATTAGAGATTTAACATATTCATCTCTCACAGATTTGAGTAGGAAGTTGGAATTCTAAATCAGAAAATCTCTAAAATAATTTTGTTTCTTTTTTATGACCTAGTCTGTCTCATTGTAAGCCTTATATATTATTGACATTATTTCCAATAATTCTCTTTTAAATTTTCTGTTTATTTCTATTGTCAATGGATATTTAATTCATTTAATTGAATTTTATAGCAAATTATTTAAATGGGTATAGGAAATGATTTGAAGAATGATTTGAGCTAATGAATTCTAATAAATTTTCTTTTCTTATATTTTTTTCTTATAATGTGTAAGTATATAATCTAATGGGTTTTTAAAATTATAAAACCTGATTTTTCTTTATCTTACTCTTTTTATTTTTTCTCATGCACATATTTGATCCATTTTTGTTATGTTAGTAGGTCTAGCAATGGATTGACGAAGATATATTCACTTTTGCTAATTATTTAAAGATGGTCACAATTTATTGGGATGAAGTAAAGATAGTGCCTCTAATGAGGCTCGTGGAATTCAATTATACAAGTAACAATTTGCTTTTCTATTTCTTTAGATAATCCGGAGTCTGCTCTACCACTCTTCCTTTGTATTACCTTCAGTATCACACCGCAAGGTATAGCAACTAGGCTTAAAGATCCCAGGTGTAATCGAAAGAAATCTGTTCAAGTGAGCATCTGTCAACAGGTAAAACTATACTTTTAACTATGTTTTTCTTGGCTATGCCCACAAATAAAAGAAATGATGCACCCTGGTAATAAATTGTATAAAATATTACAGAATTTTGTACAGGAAAAAGAAAAAAAACATGAAGCTAGTGAGTGTGTATGAATTAGATCTTGACTATTGGTCAACTCAAGAGTTGCTAATAAGGAAGAGGTGACAATCTTAGCAGTGGGATTTTGGGAATTAATTGGTTCTGGTTCCACTTTCTAATGAATTAGTTAAGAGAACATAAGATGCCACTTTATGTAAAAGAAACAAAATACGTAGTAGATAAAGTTAAGAGGTATATGAGTGGAGCCTTGCAACATGTAGTATACAGTGATAATTAAAAGCAAGGAAATATGCTGGAAACAGAGAACAAAAGATCACATCCTGAGATGATAAACTGGTGAACTCTGAAAAAGTAATACAAAAAATAGAGAAAAAAGATTAAGGAGACAAAAGTGGCTCAATGATGTGTGTAGCATCTGAGAAAATAGCTTGAGTTGTATAACAAAGCAGGGACAACTCAAATAGTTGATAATTCAAAGAACAAACATACAGTTTCATGCAATGTACATTAGAAAATATGAATTTAATAGGAAATAGAAATCAGAATTCCTAAATGATTTTTTCTTAAGGCCAGAATCTACAGAAATGGGAAACAGTTGATAATCTATGGAAGACTGATGCAAAAATCACAAAGAGTCATCCAAAATTGTTAAAAAAAAACCTTTCATTTGCTAAAAGATATCTATGGAGAGAGAGGATTGATACTTAGAATAATGGAATGTGTGTTTATGTGTGTGTGCACATGTACATGTGTGTATGTGTGTGTTGGAGATAGAAAAATGGGAGAGGTTGATGGAAAGGGGTGGTATATGTCATTATTATACATTTTTACTTCTTTCAGTTTTTGGATGCTTCTAATTTTTGAGTCTCTTTCTGGATTTGAATGGTGGAATCATCATTTACTCATGTATACCTTAGTCAAGATACGTTCAGCAGATATTGCTTTCCTTTATTTTTCATATAGAATGTTACCTAAGGTCCACTTCTTCTTTTTTACATTTATTGTACACTTTATTTCTATTATTATTACATTGTAATATATAATAAAATAATTATGTAACTCACCATAGGTTGGTAAGGTGCAGTTCTTACCAGGCACTTATACCATAACGCTACCAGCATTAGCCATAGTATTGCTCTCTGTGTCTAGAAAATGCTGTTAGGATATCTGCCTCAAACAAACATATATGGGACTACATTTTCTATTTATTTATTTAACTTATTTTATGATAAAATATCAGGTTATATCACATTGTTATTTAGAAGGAAATAAATTCATTATTAAGGCTGAAACTTCATAGTTGCAGAGATAAAATGATAGCAGTGGGCACAATGAGTAAAATGGATTTTTTCCTAGCACAAATATCCACAGCTATTTATTTATCAGTTTATCATTTATTTAATAAACATATTAAGTATCCTACTATATGCCAATAACTTTAATGAGAACTGAAGATACAATGATTGTCTTGTTGTTATCTTAGACTATAATGGAAAAGACAGCTAATGAATAAATAATGAGAAATGTTATTTAAAGGCAACAACAGTATAAGAGTTCCTAAATTATTCATTGGAAAAGTGAGGAATTTGGAGGAAAAAAAATGTTTTCCTATGGTTCAAATTGAAATCAGAACTATTAAAAAAGTGCTTATTACAATGGCTCATAATAGTAAGATAAGACTCTAAATATTACTGGGTTTACTGAAATAATTTAGGCAATATTAGCCAGTGATGTAACTATATATTCATAAGTTTAAAAAATGAGAAATTCAGCTGTACCTATATATAGTGCATTTATTATTAATAATATATTTATTAAATTTGTATATATACATACACATATGTATGTATAAATAGACATATATGTATAAATATTTAGTGCATTCATTATTTCTTCAATTCAAAGAAGCACATTATTTCACATTTTAACATCTTTGAAATCAGGGTATCTTACACTGAAGGGCATCTTACAACCATTGTTGACAAAGTGGCAGTCCTGACAGAGTTATGGTCCATGCCTGTGCAAACTTGGTGGCTGTTTCTGATGATAGTTGTATAATTTCAATTGCTTAACATTGCAGTCCACAAACCATTTAGAATCCATTAGAGGAAGGACTATAAGTCTTGTCTGAATATTTTCTGTTAATATCTTCTGATAAGATCAAGAAAGCATCAGTGTCAAAACTTATACTAGAGTGGCATAGTATCTTGGAATAAATTCCTAGAGACACTAATAGAGCACTCTGTAGAACTGCCACATCATCAATGCTCTTTATAGCCCAGAGGATTATATTGTGTAGGAAAACACAGCTATTACAAACTATAAGTAAAAAAGTCATGCAGAAGAATCATCATTTGATTATGAAAATATTTAGGAATACTTAAACCAATTGAATTTTTTTCCCTTGGCACACATTTGCACATATAATTTTGATATAACTTAAAATTGTTGTCATTTCCAATTGGGTGAAACAAGTCACATACACATATGTATATAATTGAAACTCTAGCATAATATTCACCAATATGTTATAATAGTTTATTCTAGTGATAGGATTGTGGGTTATTTATATATTTTTGTTTATTACATGTGTTTTTAATATTTTTAAATTGTAAATTCTCAGTCAATGCCCATATAGTTGAAAAATAATAAATGGTTATTCATTTTAAATTTTAAGTAAAATTTAATTTTAAATTTCTAGGTTAATTTCTACTGAAGTAGAAATAGAGTACATATATTTCCAAATTTTAGAAGAGCAACTTGGAAGCTCTTTTTTCCTTTGGTACAGGTGCAGCTAGCAAAATACAGGAACTGGCATTCACAGAGAAGAATGACTCTAGCTATATGAAAAGACGTTCAAGTTGTTAATAATAACAGAACGCAAAATAAAACTACAAAGAAATATTTTATGTCTACTGGATTAGGAAAAATAATATAAAATCCATGCATTGGTCAAAATGGGTGGCAAAGAGAATTCTGATACACTGCTATCACATATTTTTTATACAAAAAAATCTATATATGTATCACAAACACATATGTATGAATACATATACACGCATATATACATATATTCAGAAATGAAATACAACCAATTGTATTTGTGATGCCATATTTTCAAATGTGCCTACTCACAGAAATTTAAGTATGACTTACATACAGCACTTTTGCAATCACTTGCTGACATGCACATAGGGGCAAAATATTTGAGTTATGCAACACTCATGTTGCCAGCTGAGGTCAAATAAAGTAACATTCTGCCTTCTTGTTTCAGTTCTCCTACTGAAAACAAGTGTCCTTTTTGCAGTCTATTTAATGCCATGTTTTTCACCGTTTTGTGCTTTTTGTTGGTGATTTTGCTGTTTAAAATGGCCCCCAGGAGTAGTGCTGTCTGGTGTTCCTCAGTGCCAGAAGTCTGTGATGTGCCTTGCAGAGAAAATGCTTGTGTTAGATAGGCTTCATTCAGACACAAGTTACAGTGCTGTTAACTGTGAGTTCAATGTCTGTGACTCAACAATCTACATTAAATAAGGTACCTTTAAACAGAAACACACATAAAACAAGGTTATATATTGATTGGTTGACAAAAATGTTGTGATCAGAATCTCACAGAAACCTAATCCTATATTTCTCTTATGAGCAGCAGTTCTGTATTTGCTGATTTGCTGTTCATGACAACCTTATAGAACACAACTCCTATGCATAATTAGAATCAACTGTATTCTGCAATATCAGATTAATAACTCTATATGCATAAAGGCTAAATGTAAAATTATAATATTAAATCAAAAAGCTAAGTTGTCAAGAATATATATGAATGAATCACATTTGAATATAAATATATGCATGTAATATTATAATGAACTATAGTAATATAGCTTCATATTAAATTGTTAAATTTTGCCTGTTTGGTCTATACATTTATATATTTATTAATCAAAATTTTATATGTAATGTAAAATTATTTAGTTTATTACATAATAAGTTTAGGAATGAATACACATATACATATACACAGATACATATGTCATAAAAGTATAAATAAAATTAAGTTAAAGGCCGTGATGCAATTCAGAATAGTTGTTGCCCCTTGGTAGAGGAAGGATGATATGGTCAGGAAGGGACTATGAGACTATGAGGTTAAAAATAACTGTTGTTATTTTCTGAAGGTCCTCAAACTATTCTACATTTTTAGAAAGACTCTAGGATTTCACATTCAGAATCAATTATGATTTATTGAACACTTAACCATGTGCAGATCACTAAACTAAGCTAAGCATATACTCTTTCATTTAATCCTTACACTATTCTTGAGAGGTAGGCACTCTATGCAAATTTCATTTCAAGATTTGGCTTTTAAAAGTTATAGTTACTATATTAAAAGTAATGTTGGACGTGGAATTTGGCAGAAATGAAAGGCACATATATGCTTTTTCCCTTAACAAATGTGATTTTTAAATCCCCTCTCTACTCATTTTAATGAGATACGTTTTTACTTATCATTTTAAGGACATACCAGTCATGCTGTTTACGTGTATTCTTCTGTCAATCCTCTTCATCACCTTATGAAGTAAATACAGTTACTATCCTGTTTTTACAGATGAAAGTGCAGACTCAGAGTTTTATTACTCTACTGAATGTTACAGAGCAAGTGACAGAGTCAGTATCCCAAGGCTTTAAGCCATTATTCTTAATTTTTATATCACAAGATGAAGCCATGTAAGAAAAATGAGGCTTAAAGGTACAATTTCATATTAAACTAGAATTTTAGAAAATGGAATTCTGTGCGTACATAAATCTTCTACTTCTCATTTTTTGTATGGGACCGGACTAAGTGCAATGTTTTTAAAAGATCTAGTGCAATGTTTTTAAAAGATCTATCAAATAATTTTGATATAGGAATGGTATATTTTATGAGGTAGAGCATATTAAAATACTGGGAAAATTCAAATTTATAGGATTATACTGGTGTTGACACCTATTCATTTTGTTAGTCTACATGAACCTCCATGCACATAGTTTCCTGTTTGTAAACACTGGAAATTGCAACACTATTAGGTTTTACTATTTGTATTTGTAACACGATTTGAATATTAAGTTATAATATTCATCTTGGTATAATTATTTTAAAATATGGATTTAAGATTATTTAGAAATGTTATTTATGAGTTTTGAAGTGACTGAAAAATTAATCATCAGGTTGTATTACTAAATGTTTACTATAGCAAATGTGATAAAAACTACAATGGTTTAGTTTAAACTCATGAATTAGTAATGAAAGATGGCTTAGTTTCCTTTATGCAAGAAGGAAAACTGCAGAGTAAGGATATTAAGCCTCTTGACTGTTTTTACACTCTGATTACACAACAATAAGTTTATTTCACAAATGTCCTTTGTTATTTCTTCAATATTCTTCTAGTTTTTTCCTAATTTTTGAGCAATAAGAAAGTTGAGTACTTTAAAATACAGTAACAACATTTAGTAATATATAGATTCAGATTCCTTAGACAACTTTCAAAGGCTGACTATTGTTTTCACCTGGTTTAACCAATACTTAAATCTGTCTCTCTTCTTTTCTTTCTTCCTTAAACATTATACACTTTTAAAGATACTATTTCCAGTGTTCATGTGTTGTAAATTCATAATGTTGGGTTAACTGATGACCAAGGAGAAATAAGCCTATCTTCGAATTGAATAGATGAATAGGTAGATAGGTAGATAGATAGATGATTTTTATTGTTTCCAAAAAAGTAAACATGATTATAAAAGCAAACTGTAAACATACAAATCTTTTCAAAATAATTCTTGACAAGCTGTGGTATTTTGGGTTTATTTTAGCAATTTTAACATCTGCACAATATTAACTTATAGGAATGTATTTGCCCTGATGATCATGATTGACCATGATTTTCACTGTGTGCGTTATTTGTTTGTGATTAAAGGTTTTTATTTGACCTTGTTGCTATAGTTTCCTTGACATTTTCAGTAAGCTTCTAACATACAGATATATCCCTATGGGAAGACTTTTTCAAGTTATTTTCTTAATGTTTTGAAAAGCAGATGCCTTTGACTATTTTGATCCATAAAAATATTTTAGATACAAAAAGGATATAATGAAATACCTAGGATTTTTTTTTTTTGCTCGTTTTTTCCCTGAATACATTATTTCTAATCAGTTTTATATTGTTTTTAGAGTCAGCAGTGATTTGTGAAATCCAGTCCCTGACATTCTTATTTTACTTGGGTCAGGTTTCTTTAATGTCCCTGAGATTTGTCTTATTAAAAAAATAGGAAAAAAACCTTAACGGGCTTTTGTGGAACGTAAAATGAACAAATAAATACTTACTGGAGATTATAAGCACTTACTTAGCATAGTAAGTACTCAATATTTATTGAGTCAGATCCCTTCATTCATTTTTATATATCTATAGATTACATTCAAGGTTAATTTGAGTATCATACTTTAAATCACTAAGGGAAGAGACAAGCAATTTGAACTTTTGAATCTCTTCCATCTAATTAATGTCACTGTATCTTGAGCTATGTTTTATGTGTGTGTGTGTGTGTGTGTGTGTGTGTGCGTGTACATGCTTGTGTGTATTTAGTCAGCAATAACTTGCAATTTTACTTTATTGTATCATCTTAGAAAAATCAAAAGGATTTGTTTCCCCCATACCATTTTAAAATTAAAAAAAATTATTTTCAACCCACAGTCTCTAATGGGATAGTAGGTGCATTTATCATTTATACTTCAACTTCTTCTTAAAGAGTAATTTGAAATTACTTTCAGAAAAGTAAACATAGGCTGGGTGCGGTGGCTCATGCCTATAATCCTAGCACTCTGGGAGACCAAGACAGGAGGATTGCTTGAGCTCAGGAGTTCGAGACCAGCCTGAGCAAGAGCTAGACCTGTCTCTACTATAAGTAGACATCGTGGTGCATGCCTGTAGACCCAGCTACTCAGGAGGCTGAGAGGCAGGAGGATAGGTTGAGCCCAGAAGTTTGAGGTTGCAGTGAGTTATGATGATGCCACTGCACTCTACCGAGGGTGACAGAATGAGACACTGTCTTAAAAGAAAAGTAAACATATGTCAAAACATCACATTGTACCCCATAAATATATAATATACAAAATTTTAAAGTAACAATACTAAAAAAAGAAAATAATTATTTTCTAATGTATGAATATAAATGTATATAAAACACATATGAAAGACAAAACAAAACATAGAGTAAAAAAAGGAAATACTTCTCTGCAAATCCTGGTGGCAATTGAAGGTCTTATTTGGCAATTTTAAATTGTGATTTTCACTTTTTGCATTTGCCATATTGAATAGAAACTGTGTGACCAAAAGAAAAAAAATTACTCCAAAGACAACAAAAAATCATAATATGAAAAAAGCAGCATTCACAATTATATATCTATGATTTATAAGATCACAGAATTTCATTTAATTAGAAATATATGAATATAGAAGAAATAATGAAAATAAATATGAAAAATTATTAATAATGACTGAGTTAGGATAGTGTGATTATGTATCTTTTTTTTTTCTTTTCTTAGTTTTCTAATGTTCTCTTACAAGGGTTAGAAACTTGCAGTCTTCTGGCAAGTTTGTAAATAAAATTTTATTGGAATACAGCCATGCCCAATTTTTAAGTATTTTCTATGGTTATTTTTGTTTTGAAACCGTCAAGTCGAGTAGTTGCAAAAGAGACCATATGGTCAACAAAACTTAAAATATTTATTTTCAGGCCCTTTACAGGAAAAGTTTACATACCCCTGTTTTATAATATAACTATATTTTATAATATAACTATTAATGTTATAAAAGAAATAAAAAGAAATAAAATATAATTATCCATCTAATTCAAAAGTAGCAGGATGGACATGCCATTTGTGACAATGTAGATAAACCTGGAAGACATTATGCTAAGTGAAATAAACCAGACACAGAAAGACAAATACCGTGTGATCTTACTTATATGTGGAATCCAAAAAGGTCAAATTCATAGGAGCAGAGAATAGTTATCAGGGCCAAGGAGGTGGGGGAAATGGAGGGATGTTGGTTAAAACTGTGGTCCCCAACACGGGGCCATGCATCATAGTGGTCCGTGGCCTGTTAGGAACAAGGCCGCCCAGCAGGAAATGAGTGGCAGGTGAGCCAGTGAAGCTTCACCTGTATTTACAGCTGCTCCCCATTGCTCACATCACAGCCTGAGCTCTGCCTCCTGTCAGATCAGGGGCAGCATTATGCAGGAAAACAAGCTCAGGGCTCCCACTGATTCTGCATTATAGTGAGTTGTATAATTTTCCATTATATGTTATAATGTAATAATAATAGAAATAAAGTGCACAATAAATATAATATGCTTGAACCATCCCAAAACCACTCCCCACCCCTCAGTCCGTGAAAACATTATATTCCATGAAACCAGTCCCTAGTTGCCAATAAGGTTGAGACCGCTGGGTTAACGGGTACCAAGCTGCAGTTTTGTAGGATGAATAAGTCTAGAGATCTAGTGCGCAGCATGATGACTATAATTAATAATACTATATTGCATACTGGAAACTTGCTAAGAGAGCAGATTTTAGATGTTTTCAACACAAAAAGGAAAAATGGTAACTGTGTCAAGAGATGGATATGTTATTTTGATTTACTGTAGTAGTTATTTCAGCATATATTTGTATATCAAAACATCATGTTTTATACCTTAAATATATACAATTTTTATTTTTTCAAAATAACAGGTTAGAACCATCTCCACAATTATCAAAAAGGGGAAGTAACAGAAGGCTGTAACAAAAGCCAATAGATCATGTCAAAAGGCTATGCAAGAGAGGCCGGGCGCGGTGGCTCAAGCCTGTAATCCTAGCATTCTGGGAGGCCGAGGTGGGCGGATCGTTCTGAGCTCAGGAGTTCGAGACCAGCCTGAGCAAGAGCGAGACCCCATCTCTACCAAAAAATAGAAAGAAATTAATT
>CAUYSK010015542.1:0-14659 GCA_963575035.1 Avahi laniger | reverse complement strand
AACGGATCAACACATAAGTGTATATATAAGAATTACATCTATTAGATATTGGGCAGGGGGGAGGGGGGAGGAGGGAGGAGGGGACGGGTATATGTGTACACAAAGAGTGCAATGTGCACCACGCAATGGGATGGACATATTTGAAACCTGGACTGAGGGGGCAAGGGGGGGCAAGGGCAACACACGTAACCTAAACATCTGTACCCTCATATTATGCTGAAATAAAAAAAATAAAAAAAAAATAAAGACATGCATTCATTCATTTCTTTATTCATTCAGCAAATATTTACTAACGGCCTACTATGTGCCAATATCCTGTTCTAGGTATTAGACTCATAATAAGGGTCAAAAACAAAGAATCTGCCCACATGTAGCCTATATTCAGTGGAGGATATAGACAATCAAGGGGAATGAAGAGTGGTAGGGCTACTTTTAGATAGGCTGGTCAGGGAAGACCTCTGGTCAGACCTAAATAAAGTGAAGGAGGAAGCATTGCAATTGTCTGGAGGCAGGGGGATAGTAAGAAGACCCTAGAATAGAAATGTACTTAAAGAGTTAGAATAAAAGCACTGAGGCTGATGTGCTTGAAGAGTTGGAGTAACATTACTAAAGCTGGAGCACAGTTGGGTAGGAGGCAAATGGCAAGAGTAGAGATCTGGAGGCCAGCTAAATGCCAGAGTATGCAGGATTGGTAGGCCATGGCAAGGACTTTGCATTTTGTTCTGAATTTTATGAAAAGCCATTGAAAGGGTTTTAGACAAAACAGTGACTTGATCTGATCTATATTTTAAAAGAATCACTCTGGCTGTTGTATGAAGAAAAGATAATGGATATGGAGGTAACAGAAAGTACGCAGACGGACCCATTTGGAGACTGTTGGAGCAGACCAGGCAAGAGATGATGGTGAGTTGGCCTAGGTTGGTAGCAGTGGAAGTGATAAGAAGTGGTCATGTTCCAGATATAATGTGAAAGTAGAGTCTTCAGGATTTGCTAAAACATTAGATAGTGGTTGTGAGCATAAGGAGCCAAGAAAATTACAAGAACAAATAGGGAAAGCGTGGTACCATTCCCTGGAGATGGGAAGAGAAAAATATGGCATGTGGAGGCAGTAAGGGAGAGTTGGGGGTCAAGTGTTTGCTTTTGGACATGTTAAGTTTGAGATGTCTATTAAATATCCAACTGGAGTTGTCTAGTAGACAGTTGTATATTTAAGGCGAGAGTTTAGAGTAGAAGATGAAGCTAGAGATATAAATGTGTGTTATTATCGCATATAGATCGTATTTAAGCCATGTAACTAGATGAAATCACCTGAAAAGTGAAGGTAGGTAGAAAAGAGGAGATTGGAAAGAAGAGAGTGAATTTGGGATATGTTTTGAAGATAAAGAGAAGAGAATTTGTCAATGAATGAGGTAAAGGAAACAATCATGAATAAATTGTTGGCTTCAGCAACTGAGTGGATAATGGTATCATTCACTGAGTTGGGAAACACTGGAGAAGGAGAGGCAATAAGTTTGTAGGAAAGGAGTCAAGAGTTCTCTTTTGACTTGTTAAATTTAAGCTGACTGTGAAACATGCAAAGGAACTTGTTAATATATAATAGATATTTAAAATCAGGAGGCGATGTCAACTAATGGTATTAGGACAACTGGATAACCATACGCAAAAGAATGAAGTTAGACCTTTACCTCACAACACATACAAAAATTAAGTCAAATGGATCAAGACCTAAATATAAGAGGTAAAACTGTAAATCTCTTAGAAGAAAACATAGTGGTAAATCACTATGACCTTGGATTTGGCAAAGAATTGTTAAATATCACACAAAAAGCATGAGAAATAGAAGAAAAAATAAATTGAATTTCATCAAAATTAAAAACTTTTGTGCTTCAAAAGACATCATCAAGAAAGTGATAAGACACCCTATAGAACAGCAGAAAATATTTGCAAATCATGTATCTGATAAGAGTCTAATATCCAAAATATATAAATAATTCTTACAACTCAATAATAAAAAGACAACCTCATTTTTTAAAATGTGTAAAGGATCTGAGTAGATATTTCTCTAAAGAAGATATACTGATGGCCAGTAAGCATGTGAAAAGAGTTTGACACCATTAGCCATCAGAGAAATGCAAAACAAAACCACAAGGAAATATCACTTCACCCCAACTAGGATGACTATAAAGAAAAAGGCAGAAATGACCGATGTTGGAGAGGATGTGGAGAAACTGGAATCCTCATATACTCTGGTGGGAACGTAAAATGGTGCGGTGACTTTGGAAAATATTCTGGCAGCTTCCGAAAGGCTTAAATGTAGTGTATGACCTAGCAATTTTACTCATAGAACATTACCCAAGAGCAATGAAAACATATATCCACATAAAAACTTGAACATTAATATTCATAGCAGCATTATTCATAATAGCCTAAAAGTGGAAACAACTCAAATGTCCATCAACTGACGAACAGATAAATAAAATGTAGTGTATCCATCCAATAAATATTATTTAGCAATCAAAAATTATGAAATAGCAATACATGCTGTAATATGAATGAAACCTGAAGACATTGTAAGTCACAAAAGACCACATATTACATGATTTAATTTATTAATATATGAAATGTCCAGAATAACTAATCTATAGAGACAGAAAGTAGGTAAGTGATTGCCTAGGGCTGGGGGTAGATGGGTGGGGGAAATGGTTAAGAGAAATTGGGGAGTGACTACTAAAATATACAGGGTTTCTTTTGGGGGGTGATAAAAATATTCTAAAATGGTGATGCTTGCACAACTCTGAATACACTAACAACCATTGAATTGTACACACAAAATGGGTTAATTTGTGGGTATATGAATTATATCTCAATAAAACTGTTACCAAAACAAAAGAGAGAGAAAAGACAGAGCAGCAAAGCAGCAGGCAGTGAGATGG
The DNA here is from genome assembly GCA_963575035.1 of Avahi laniger. Classification (NCBI taxonomy): domain Eukaryota; kingdom Metazoa; phylum Chordata; class Mammalia; order Primates; family Indriidae; genus Avahi; species Avahi laniger. The sequence goes on along the minus strand of CAUYSK010015542.1, from coordinate 11,726 downwards.
GAGAACTAATGGAGTGCATTGTCACAGAAGCTAAGAATAGATTTCTAGAAAGAGGGAATGGTCAACTGGGTCAAACACCACAAAGACGTTGGATCAAAGAGGCCAGAGGGTTGACTATTGAGTTTGGTAATCAGGCAACAATTAGGGAGCCTTCTTGGTAGAGCTGAAGAGGGAAGTCCGACTGGAATAGGTGGAGGAGAGAGAAGGAGCTGAGAAAGGGAAGATAGTTACCAATAGCTTCTTTAAGAAATTTTGCTTTGGAGGCAAGTAGAGAGATGGGACAGGAGATTGGTTAAGGTGGGGTGACTTTTGTACCTTTTATTTGTCTTTTGTTTTCTTTTATTTTAGAGCAGCTTTGTTTTCTGTTATGATTGTTCTAGTAAATGAAGAGAAATTGATGCTACAAAAAGAGATAGAGAATAACTACCAGAGCAAGGTCTGAGAAAGAATGAGATCCATAATCCACATGGAAAAGGAATGAACCTTAGATAGGAGCTGGCACCGTTTATCCAACATAATTGGAAGGGAGGCAGATCAAGTGGGTACAAATGAGCAATCCTAATTATATTACAGTCTAGTTCATGAGGATTAGTGGGCTTCTTTATAGTTGCTTGTTTTTAAAAAGATTGTTTCTGGGTATGTATGTGTGTGTATGCATGCATTAAATATTTTTTAGCTAAAAAACCCAATTTTTGGTTCCCTTTCATCGTGTCCCAATCTGGGACTATTTCAAGCAGTTTACATTGATAAATATTTCCCTATCCACTTTACTGTTGGAGCTATGTGTGGGTTTTAGCCAACAATTCTTGCAATGGAGGAGGAGAGGGAAGCATTTCATCGAGAAAGAGTCACTCTCCAAATAGCTAGTCTACTGATCCCTGACCCTAGTCCGGAACTCCCAAATACCCCCTTTCTCCAAATACTTTGTTTTCCAATTTCTACTTTTGCAGTGATTAAAAAAGGCTAAGCCTCTAGAATAAGAACAGAACAGAGTTAAATGATTTTGCAATAAAATAGAAATACTATGCCATGCCAATACCTGGATAAAGAATAAATGCATATATTCTCAATTTTGTTCATCTTTTCAAAAGTGATTTTATATTTTTGAAAGTATCATGGAAATAATATCAGTGATACAATATTTAATGCTATGTACATAATAAAAATACAACCTTTAAAGTAACAGCTCTGTTTTGGATTGTTTGATAGAATTATAAAATATTAAGCTGAAGCTAGACATGATCAAATGTCAAATCATAGATATAGTGCAAAATATGAAGAACTCTCTGTATTTTTCAATCCTTAGAATCAACTGTTGGAGCTTTTAAAATAAAATATGAATGCCTAAGCTTCACCCTAGATCAATTAAATTAGAATCTCTGGAGGGGCACCTGAGCAATGATTTTCTTTTTAAAGCTCTGTAGCTGATTCCATGAACAGTCAGGACCATTGGGCTGATCATTGAGAATTTCTTGTAGAAATGCACAGAACTGTATTGTAAGCTTGTGTTCTGGACATTGCAAACTGCCATTACTGACATAATGGAAGAGAAATGCAAATTTACCCCTTCAGAGACTTCTTACTTTATAGCTTTGTCTGAAAACAATTTGTATAAAGGATAAGAAGTTAAAATGATAAACTTTTTCTTGGTTTGTCTCAAGATGGAGAAATGGAATAAAAAGTTCAACAGATTTCAGAGATGCAAAGAACTCAACAGCTGTTAATTTGATTAAAGTGGGAAGTCAGCCAGACTAAGAACTATTTTTAGGCACTGTGCTGACAGGTGTTTTACCTTCTCTCACACCCTCCTGGAGAGGACTTGCCTAGGGTAGATCCAAGTATTAAAACTGTGGTCAATAAAAGTACCAGATGTCTGTAAATCTGTATAGAGACACAACAGTATGGAAGCCCTCTTGATATCATCTCAAGCAACAGGTTGACAAAACTTAAATGGGAGATATGATATTAAAATAGCTCATTTTGCTGAAATTTATTTTAGGGAGACATAAATTCTAGAAAATGTTGGTAGTTATATCAAGTGAAATCATTTTGTTATAAGTGATCCAAAAATGGAAGTAACGGAAAGAAAGGAAAGAGGCAGAGGCCAGGTAAGTCCAGCTCTCAAGATGACAGGCATGGTACCTCAGGAGGAATCAGGAGACATCTCACCTATTCCGCTTTTCTATTAAAGGCGTTAAAACATCAGTGGGTGATTGTGAAAAGTTTCAGTGATGGTTTGACAAGTAGATTAAGGTTAGGGGTTTGAAAGAAAGAGAATATAATAAAACAAAATATTATAATCTTTGAAAGGTATAAAATACAATGACACAAAATATTATAATCTGTAGAACAATCAGATTTATTTTTAAAAAGAGTTTATAAGATGACCTAAATCAGATATTTATAAATCAAGAACAACATACTATGAAATCAATAATTATTTCAAGTAGAAAGGAACCGTTATTCATATATGTGGGTCAATTTGATTTTACATATTTTTAGGGTGCTTTGTTATATGTGGACTTCTATATAACAGTTTCTTGTCTATTATTAAGATTCATTTAGTACTTCCATGTGATTATCATAAAGTAAGCTTAAAAGCTAAAAATAGGTACTTAAGGACTCCTTTGTGCATACAATCATAAATTAGTAATATTAGCCTTTAAAGAAGCTTTATCAAAATAAATATACCACTACAGAAAAGATTCCTTCATTTATTTATTCATCCAGAAGCTATCATTGCTCACCAATGTGCCAAATCCTGTATGAGGCATTCATATATAGAGATAAATAGGAAAATCTCTCAACCCTCAAACTAGAAGGAGAGGTGGAAGGGGAATTATAATCAAAGAATGGCAATAAATTTGGTGCACTGAAAGAAGTTCTTGCACATCTAGAGGAGGAGCAGATAAAGGAGTGGGTCAGCATTCCTGGAGGGTGAGTAGGGGTGAAAGAGTGAGAAACCGCTTTGCTGCGGGCATGCAGGGTAAGTGTGGACAGGAAGAGAGGAATGGGGGGACAAGAGCAGATCTCACAAAGTGAGTAGTCATTCAAGGCTCAGACAAGATGGGAGGGTGTCCATTTATTCTATCTCGAGAAAATAGCAATTAATATATTTCGACTTTAATTAAACTTATTTTTTTCAATAAAGAACTTTAAGAATGGGAGGATATTTAACCTGTTGGGAAACCACAATGTTTTTCAGTAATTTAAAAACCAATAGTGAGTAAGAATTTCCTTTTCTCCACACCCTTGCCAACTCTTGTTATTACTTGTCCTTTTGATAATAGCCATCCTAGCAGGTGTGAGGTGATAGCTCATGGTGATTTTGATTTGCATTTCCCCGCCGATGAGTGACGTGGAGCACCTTTTCATATTTAGGTGCTCTTGCCACACACATACCAAAAGGGTAACTGTGTAACATGATGAGTACGTTAAAATACATGATTATAATAACCATTTATTAATACTATGTATATGTATAGCAAAACATCATGTTGTATACCTTAAATGTATGTAATAAAAATGGCTTCTGACAGTAATGCAATTTATAAATAGGAACTTTTTTTTCAGGTTTCATTAAAAAAGAATTTCCGTAATTTTGATAACAGTTTTAGATAATAGTTCCTGTGAGTGGAGAAGCTGGAAAAGTGGATACAGGGGAGTAGAGGATGGGATCTATGGATGGGGTATTTATGGATAGGGAACAAGGACTTTGAGAATCTCTGAACTATCATATGCAAAAAATGTGTTTTTGTATATTTTTCTGGGAATGTATTCTATAGTTTTCAACAAATTCTAGAATGATTCATAATTCCAAAAAAGAACTTATTTTACATATTTTATGATGCAAACTTTTCACTAATTGAGTATCCTTATTATTCTGAGTTTGTGAAATACATTGCATTATGAAATTTAGCCCTAAATTAGTGAATTCTACCTTGTCAGTTATAAAAATATAACACATATACACACTTATATTTTTAATGTGCTATATGTCTTTTAGAAGACTTACTGTAGAGAATATGTTGATGCAAAAGATCATACACAAACTTCTAATATGGACCTAAACTTATAATCAGCCATTGCAGTAACTAACCTACTTTATGACAAAGTATTAGTACAATGAGACAAGTCTTAAAGCTAATTGTTGAAAAGAACAGTGGACATCGGCTTATAACATTTGTGCATAGTTCATTGTAAATCATCAAGTGGTTTTATACACTAAGTAGGGAAATTGCTTTTTTTATTGCAGTGAAATAAATGGCTTCATAGAAGTGAAAATTGCTTCCGTGAAGGCAGGGGTATTTTGACAACATTAACAGTGTTAATTTTGTGAAATGGCCATCCCTCACCTGCCTCCCTCTGAGGTTGTTAGAATTATCTAATGAGATAATGTAGGGAAGGTGCTATGCAACACCTTATCCAATACTAACTCAAAACTCCACTAAATCCCACTAGATGTATTGAAGGGGTGTGCAGCGTCCCTACTTTGTTTAACCTGTCAGCTGTGGCTTGTTGGGTAAGAAAACAATGCTACTTTTAAAACAGACCTCACTGAACAGCAGCATTCAGAAGAAATAACAACAGTACAGCCCTCTCTGACTTGAAAACACTGAGAAATGCTCAGGGAGAGCTTTTTCCTAAGAACACTGAAGCTGCCAAAAAAATCCCTTGTCTTTATTGAAAAAATAATGTCTGCATACCCACCACACCTGAATTGTAATGGTTACCTTATGGATTTCCAATAGGAAATTTTAAAATTGAACTAAATTGCCGAGGACATCTTTTGTTTCAATGTCACAGATGATCTAGATTTTAGTTTATCTATGTTGCATTTTATAAAACACACACTGTTGAATATATCAGCAAATAAGAGGGATGTATAGAAACTATCCAATGGTCTAAATACTTTTAAATTTTAAACTCACATTTAGTTTGAAGCATTCTTTTCATATCTGAAAAAATAAATACATTTTAAAAAATGGAACCCTTTTGTCTACTTCCCTAACTATCAAAACATTTGGCAAAATCAATATTAAACTTTCTAAAATGCATATGGAAATGCAAAAGGCCAAGAATAGCCAAGGTGGATTAATATTACCAAATATAAGACCTGTTATAGACAGTATTTGTGCAAAGATAAACAGTATATTGTTCAATGAAACAGAATAGAGAACCCAGAAAGAAACCCACACATGTAGGTCATCTTATTTATGACAAAGCTGATACTGTAGTGCAGTGGGAAAAGGATACCCTCCCCTCATAAGAGCTGCAAGGTCAAATGGGTAGCCTTATTGGAAAGAAAATGAATCTTGATTCTTTCATCACAACATACACAAAAATCAATTCTAGATGAATTGCAAATCTAAATGTAAAGGTTAAAGAAAATCTTCTAGAATAGGGGTTAGCAAACTGCCTTGAAGGGCCCGATAGTAAATATTTTAGGCTTAGCAGATCATACAGTCTCTGTTGCAACTACATACTTCTCTGCCATGGTAACATAAAAGCAAGTTGTAAACAGTATATAAGCAGATGAGCCTGTCTGTGTTCCAATAAAACTTTATTTACAAAAACAGTTGACAGGCTGGATTTGACTTTTGTAGAACATCTTTCTGAACTTGGAGTAAGCAAAAGTTTCTTAACTCAACACAAAGAATGGTAACCAAAAAATAAAATTTCATCAATTAGATTACATTAATTTTTTAAAATTTGTTTATCAAAAGATACTGTTAAGATTATGAAAAGATTTCACATACAGTGGAAGAAGATATTCAAAATACATATATTCAACAAAGAATTCATATCCAGAATATATTAATATAAACAAACACATACACACCCAACAGATTGATAATTAAAGAAAAATAACCCAATAGAAAAAAAAGAGCAAGAAATTTTTTCTCTTTTTTTCTGTTTTTTTTAACTTTTTTATTTTTATTTTTTTGTTTTTGTTTTTAACGTCCCTTTAAAAGAGCAGAACAAGAAATTTTAAAGGAAAGTTTCAAAAAAGATAATATCCAAATGGACAATAAAGAAATGGAAAGGTTCTCACTCTCATAATAAATAAAATCTCAATGACATACTTCTATGTAGCCACAAATGAAAAAGGTGGGCAATTGTCAAGGATGCAGAACAAATGGAACTCTCATAGCTTGCTGGTGAGACTGTAAATGAGTACAAGTCCTTGGGAAAACTGAGGTGATCATAGATATGTGCTATGGTCTAACAATTCTATTCTTTGGTATAAAACAACATAAATGTGTCCATATGTTCACCAAAAGACATACACCTGAATGTCCATAATGGCACTATATCCATATTGTCACAAACTGGAAATGACCCAATGCACATCAACAGAAGAAAACATAAATACATGTGGTATATTCACACTGTGAATACCATAAGGCAGTCAGAAAGATCTACAAGTACATACATTGAAATACATTGTGATATATTCATACAATATATATTTGCACTACACAACAATAAGAATAATCTGCATCTACATGGATGAATCTCTTTCCAACATCACCCCCCAAAAAATACTGAGTGAAAGAAGCCAGACACATGAATACATATAACAGCATTCCATTTGTATTTGTATGAAGTTCAAAAACAGGCAAAACTTAACCTATGCTTTTAGAATTGAGGATCACGGTTACATTGGGGTAGAGAGAACATAACAAGCAGAAAAGAGCAAGTGTGAGGAGAGTACCCGGAGAGCCAGTAATATTCTGTTTCTTGAACATGTACGAGTTCCGCAGACTTGTTTAGTTTGTGAAAATGTATTGAGATGTACATTTAAGTACACTTTTTTATTTACATTGTTCTCTGTAGTTTTCTGTACAGGAACTTAAGTCAGTTGAAGAGAATTAGATTGGAATTAATGAAGGTGATGGCCCTTGGCTCCTGGTCCCTGTCCCTGCTTCATGTTTCTTTTGTTCTCCTTTAACTGCTATTTAATGTAAATTTGGTGTTTCAAAAATAACCCACAATTTGTAAGTCCATACTGATGTAAGTAAATGATTGAATAAATTAATACATGAGAGAGAAGAGACATATCTCCCATACAGAAGAATTCTAAATAATTTACGTAGGAACGTGCCCTCATGGAGGTGGAGCATACCTCTGCCTTTCAAGGGCAGGCTGTACGTCGTGACTGCCTTCCAAGGAGTACAGTACAGAAAAGAGAGAAAAGAGTAACTTTGTAATAGAGAAACCTTACAAATACTACCTCAGCCAGGTGGCCAAGGTCAACGTCATCACTGATAAGTCATATTGACAATATGCAACCTTGGCAAGGTGTGACGAGAGGAGAATGACACTTTATGTCTGTGGTCTTCCCTGCCACCGAAGATCATAACCCCAGTCTAATCACAAGAACATCAGACATGCCCAAATTGAGAGACATTCCACAAAATAGCTCACCAAAACTGTCAAGGTCATCAAAAGCAAGAAAAGCCTGAGAACCTGTTGGAACTAAGAATAGTCTCAGGAGACATAACATCTAAGTGTAATGTAGTATCCTGGATGGGATTGTGAAACAGAAAAAGGATATTAAGTAAAAACTAAGGAAATCTGATAAAGTATGGACTCTAATAATAATATGTCAATATTCGTTCATTAATTAGAACACATGTACCCTACTAATGTAAGATGTTAACAATAGGGGAAATTTGGTGCAGGATATACTGGAACTCTCTGTACTATCTTTGCAAAATTTCTGTAAATCTTAAATTATTCCAAAATTAAGAGTTTATTAGAAATAAAAATAACCTACATAATAAGCACTGGGTTACACTTAAACTGGGAAGCATGGCCTACAACGTCAAGTTATTGACAATAAGAGAATACAATGGTAGGAAACAAGGACTAGTTTCATAACCCAATAGCCAGTTAAAATGCAGTAATTAGTCTTTGTTTTCTCTACAAGTTTGAATAGATTTCTAGTCATTAAATTTTATGAATGTGAATTACTTCTGTTTATTCTAACACATTAAGGTGAGAGCTTTATGGACAATTACTTACTCAGATATTTAAGTTAAACTTTTTATGTATCAATCTTCATGCAGAAGAGCTTAGTGTTGAAACAGGGAATGTTTTTGTTAGTAATTATGTACTATTAAAAATTAACTTTCACTCCATTACACTCTTTCAATAAATATAATAGAAGCATCATGCAATGTTGGAACTCAAAGGGACATTTAAGAGATTAGTTCAGCTCCTTAACTTTATGTGAAATAACTTGAGTGCCAGAGAATTTGGGACTTGCCCAGGGTCATAATAAATTGGTGGGAGAGCTGGAACTCACTTATTCAGTTGAACAAGCATTTACTTAGTATTTATTATGTTTCAAGCACTGTGACAGGTGCAAGAGATATAAAAATGAGTAAGACTTTGTCCTTCAGGAGGAGGAGGCAGGAGCAGGCAGAGGCAGGAAAATGGATGGATGAATAGAGTACAATGTGGAAGCTTGAGAACAGGGTGCCACAAAAATGAAGGAACAGATCACTTGATGCAGCCCAGACATCACCTGAGCCCTTGGAAGATGGGTAGGATTTACACAGGTGAGGAGGCTAAGAGCAGATATTCCAAGCCATGCTGATTGTATGAGCAAAGGTAGAAGAGGTGAAATAGCGTGTTGTGCGGGAACTCTGCTGTCTGCTGTTACTGCAGGACACTATAAACAGGGAGCAGGGATAGATTAAATTGAAAATGCTGGATCATGGAGAGGATTTTGTGCCATTTTGTAAGCTGAATCTTTATCCTGTAAGAAATGGAAAGTTATTGAAAGGTTCTGAATTATAATTTGGTCACTCGGATGGGTTAGAGAAAGATAGATTTGAGGAGGACAAGACTAATTACTGGGAATCCTATCAAAGAGGTTACTGTAGTGCTCAAAGAAAAGATGGTAAAGGGCTGATTTGGGAAAGTGTAGTAAATATGGAGAAGAAGAGGTGGATTCAAGAACTATTTAAGAAAAATGGTGATTAACTGGTTGGGGTGGGGTAAGTGGGGTGCGTAGATGAAGGTACTGGCCGAGGAGTCTTGAGCGGGACCTTAGTCTGTACCAAGGAGCACGCAGTAGCCTTGGGCTCCATTTACACATTTTTTCACCTCTACCCCAGGAAGCAGCTCGGAATACCAGAAAGTGAATCTGCTTTTGATAAGCATTCAAAAAAAAAGCAAAAAAGAAGCAACAAAACTCTTATCTTTATCCTAAGCTGTATCCTAGAATAAAAGATCTCTTCTTGCCCTATGTACACACAAGCAGGAGAGACCATAGAGATGATTTCTGTGAAAAGCTAGGAGAATTTGCTTCCAAGGCTTTAGGCTACAGAGAGCCTGCCCTAAATTTCCAATATATCCCATAAGGGGCATGACCTTGAGTGTCTCCCCTGGCACAGCCCGCGTTAGACTTTGGTAGCTGTGGATGATTGTGCTGCCTATGAAAGAGAGATTGTGGGAAGAGGATCAAGAGAAAAGGTAATGAGCTCACCTTTCAAAAAGCTGAATTTTAAATGCCTATAGAATATTGAGTTAGGAAAATTCAAATGACAGTCGGATAATCAACTCTAAAATTCAAGGAAGACATATTAAAGAGTTATAGGTCACAGTAAGAAAAAACCTTGAAAGTGAATGCCATTTCTCAGGGACATCCTCTAGGATGGGAAGATTAGTGGAAAGAATAGCAGCTCCAATGTGCGAGTCACATGGTCACTGACATTTCAGTACAACTCTTCAGTAGAAAATTCAATGATGGATGAATATGTTTGGGAGCTCCATTGTACAGCATGGTGACTATAGTTCATGACAATATATTATATACTTTAAAATTGCTAAGAGAGTAGATCTTAAATGTTCTCGCCACACCAAAAAAAAAAAAAATAACTATGTGAGGTGATGGATATATTAATTAGCTTGCTTATGGTAATAATTTCACAATGTATACATATATCGAAACATCACATTATATGCTGTAACTATATACAACTCATATTTGTCAATTATACCCCCAATAAATCTGGAAAAATATTTTTTTAAAAAATAAATTCAACAAAATAGAAATCTACCAGAAAAACTAGAAGAGAGTGCTACCCCAGAACATAGAAGTTTAGATAGTGTTCAAGACAGAGTGATCAATTGTATCGAATATAGAAAAGGTGCCACTAAAAACAGTTCCTATAAAAATGTCTGTGAAATTTGGCAGTGAAGAGGACATAGGTGACTTCAGCGAGGCAATCAACTGCAGTTGATTGCACTTAATTACAACGAGGTGGTTTGATGGCTGTGTGGGTGATGAAGAAGTGGAGATGCTTTTCTAGGCTATTCTTTGAAGGTTTGGGTGAAATTGAAAGGGGAAAGGCAAGAACACATCTAGAGGCAGAGCAAAAGGAGACTCTTGTTTGTCTGATGTGAAATGAGATGTCTGGTGTATTTGTAGGCTGCGAGGAAAGATGCTCACTACAAAGCAGACGTCAACAAGAGAGGACATGACAATCAGAGTGGCAGAGGAAGCAGGGGGGCCAGGGTCAGGGATACACGGAGGAGGGGCTGGCATTCAACAGTGGGAGAACATTTTGTTTCAGACCCAGAAAGGAAGAAAGCAAACCAGCGTAAATGAATATGTAGACAAGTTTGCAAGAGTGTGTGTGTGTGTGTGTGTGGCCTCAGAGGGGGTGGTGAGGCAGCAGGGAGTTGAAGGAGATAGTGCTTGAAGACTTCGACTGTCATTCATTTATTTATTCATCTTTTTTCTAATAGGAGGTCAGGTAATCTGCTGAGGATGAGGCTGAGTTCTAGAAGAGCCGTGAGTATTTGGATAAGGAGTGAGGAGAGTAGGCAAGAGAGTTACTGAGGACAAAAATAAAAAGTTTAAACTGAAGGTGTTAAGAGTGGGAGACTTAACTTGGGCAACAACAATCTGTAGGCTTGTATGATTTTTTTCAGTTGTACTCAGCTACCATTATTTAGTTGATGGTATTTATTAAGTGTCCTTTACTATATTCTTGGCATTATGCATTGCAAACACTACATCAACTCCGATAGGTACGTAGGTACATTTATTACCCCAATTACAGGTTAAGTAACTTCAAGGTTGCACAGCTGGTAAAGAGGCAGAGCACAGGCCTGTCTGACTCCAAACCATATGTTATTTACCATATGTTATATATCCTTCCAAGGAGATGGAGCTTTGAGAATTGATAAGACATTTTGCCTAGCCTCAGGAAACTCCTACTGCACAAAAGAAGATATGCCGATAAATCATCACAAGCAAATGTGAGGGATTAATGTACTTAAAGAGCAGAGAAGAGGAGCCCATCACTCTAAGTCTTCAAGGAAGCCTTCTTAGGAAGCTGACACATGAGCACGGACCAGATCTGAGTTGATATTCACCAGGTAGGCAGGATCTGGGTCATCCTAGACTTTGGGACTGCATACACAAAGACAAGGAGGCATTAGAAGGCATCACAGTTTTGCTCAATGCACCTGGGACATAGAGTGACTGTTGGGTAAGGACTGGGAGACATGGGGGAGATATGGGACCAATGTATAAAAACTACTTTCAGCATCATGTATCTTGGATTCTGTATACTTATTCTATAAGCTGTGTGAAGATTGGATAATGAAAGCATTCTTCCATCCATCATTTAATGCAAAGTGAATTGAGCGCCTATTTTGTGCCAAGTCTGAGATGAACTTATGTTGGTTTCAGTTTTTTT
>CAUYSK010015531.1:0-10177 GCA_963575035.1 Avahi laniger | reverse complement strand
CCTCACCCTAACTCTAACCCTAAACCTAAACCTAACCCTAATCCTCACCCTCACCCTCACCCTCAGCCACGCCATAACAATAAATCTAAGCCTAGCCCTAGCCCTCAACCTTACACTAGCCCTAACCGTAGCCCTAATCCTAACCGTAAACTTAGCTCTAACACTAACCCTAACCCTAACCCTTATCCTAGATCTAAACCTAACCCTAACACTAATCCTCACCCTCAGCATCATCCACAGCCTAACCCTAAACCTAACCCTAGCTGTTGGCCTAATCCTAATCCTAAATGTAACCCTAGCCCTAGCCGTAATGCTAACCCTAGCCATAACCCTAAACCTAAGCGTAACCATAGCCCTAGCCCTAGCCCTAGTCCTAGCCCTAGCCTTAACCCTTTCCCTAGCCCTAGCCCTAACCTAAAAACGAGTTCTAGCCCTAACCCTAACCCTAACACTAACCCTCAGCCTCACCCTCACCATAACCCTAACCCTAACCCTAAGCTTAACCCTCAGCCTCACCTTCACCAAAATCCTAACCCTAACGCTAACCCTCAGCCTCACCTTCACCATAACCCTAACCCTAACGCTAACCCTCACCCTCACCGTGACCCTAACACTAACCCTATCCCTAAACCTAACCCTCACTCTAAACCTCACCTAACCCTAACCCTAATAATAACCCTCACCATAGCCCTAACCATAGCCCTAACCCTAAACCTAACCCTAGCTCTAACACTAACCCTAAACCTAACCCTAAACCTAACACTAGCCCTAACTCTAACACTAACTCTAACACTAACCCTAACCCTAACCCTAACCCTCACCCTCACCCTAACCCTAACCCAAACCCTAACCCTAACACTCATTCTAACCCTCACGCTAACCCCAACCCTAACCCTAACCCTCGCCCTTACCATAGCTCTAACCCTAGCCCTAACCCTAACCCTAACCGTAGCCCTAATCCTAACCCTAACCCTAACTCTAATCCTAACCCTCACCCTCACCCTAACCCTTACCCTAACCTTAACCCTAAACCTAACCCTCACCCTCACCCTCACCCTAACCCTAACGCTAACCATATACCAGGCCAATACACTAAACCTAACCGTAGCCCTAGCCCTAATGCTAAACCTAGCTCTCACCCTAACACTAACCCAAACCCTCACCATCACTCTAACCGTAACCCTAACCCTAACACTCACCCTAACAACTAACCCCTAACCCTAACCCTAACCTTAACCCTAATACTAACCCTAACCCTCACCCTCATCCTAACCCTAACCCAAACCCTAACCCTAAACTTAAGCCTCACGCTAGCCCTAACCATAGCCCTAACGCTAACCCTAACCCTAACCCTAACATTAACACTAACCCCTAACCCTAATCCTAACACTAACCCTAATCCTAATCCTAATCCTCACCCTAACCCTAACCCTAACCATAATCCTAACCATCACCCTCACCCTAACCCTAACCCTAACCCTAACCCTAACCCTAACCCTAACCCTAATCCTCACTCTCACATCACCATCACCTTCAGCCAAGCCCTAACACTAAACCTAAGCCTAGCCCTAGCCCTGAACCTTACACTAACCCTAACAATACCCCTAACCCTAACCCTAACCCTAGCTCTAACCTAACCCTAACCCTAACCCTTATCCTAGACCTAAATCTATCCCTAACCCTAAACCTCACCCTCACCCTCACCCTAACTCTAATGCTAACCCTATCCCAGGCCAATACCCTAACCCTGACCTTAGCCCTAGCCCTAACGCTAAACCTAGCCCTCACGCTAACCCAAACCTTAACCCTAACCCTAGTCCTAGCCGTAAACCTAACCCTATCCCTAGCCCTAGCCCTAACCCTGGCCCTAGCCCTAACTGTAACACTAACCCTATCCTTAGCCATAACCCTAACCCTAACCCTAGTCCTAGCCCTAACACTAAACCTAGGAATAGCCCTAACCCTAAACATAACCTTAACCTACTCCTGACTCTAACCCTCACCTTTTACCCTAACTCCTCACCTTAACGCTAACCCTAACCATAAGTCCCACACTAACCCTAACTCTAACCCCTAACTGTAACCCTAACCCTACCATAACCCTAACTCTAACCCTAACCCTAACACCTAACCTGTAATGCCTACCCAAACTCTAAACCTAACCCTAACCCCAACCCCAAACCCAACCACAACCCAAACCCCATTCCCAAACACAATCCCAACCCTAACCCTAAACATAACCCTAAACCTCACCCTAATGCTAACCCTAACACTGAACCTGACTGCGACCCCAACTTTGACCGCGATGCCGACCCAAACCCTAACCTTAACCCTAACTGTAGTCCGCCATAAGCCTAACCCTAAACCTAACTCCAACCCTAAACCTACCCTAACCCTAACTCTAACCCTAACCTAACACTAACCCTAAACAAAAGCATAACCCTACACAAACCGTAACACTAAACACTAACACTACCCTAACCCTAATCCAAACACTAATCTAACTGTTACACTAACACAAACCCTTAACCCTAACCCTAACCCTAACTCTAACACTAACCCTAACCCTAACCCTAACCCTAACACTAACCCTAACCTATCCCTAATACTTAACCTAACCCTAAACGTAACCCTAATCCTAACTCTAAACTTTAACCTAACCCTAATCCTGAACCTACCCTAACCCTAACCCTAACCCTAATTCTAACTCTAAACTTTAAACTAACCCTAACACTAACCCTAACTTTAATGCTAATCAAAGTCTATGCATAACCCTAATCCTAACCTAACTCTAACCAAAAACCTAACCCTAACCCTAACATTAACTCTAAATCCTAACCATAACCATAAACCTAACCTAACCCTAAACTAAGCCTAACTCTAACCCTCACCCTCACCCTCACCCTCACCTTAACCCTACAAGAAACCCTAGCCCTAGCCCTAGCCCTAACCTTAGCCCTAGCCCTAGTGCTAGCCCTAGCCCTAGCCGTAACCCCAGCCCTAGCCCAAGCCCTAACCCTAACCCTAAGCCTAACCCTAACCCTAACACTAACCCTCAACCTACCCCCAACCCTAACACTCACCTTCACACTGACCCTCATCCTGACTCTCAACCTCAACCTCACCTTCACCCTGACCCTGACCCTGACCCTAACCCTAACCACTAACCCTAACCCTAACCTAACCCCCAACATTGACTCTGACCCTGACCATGACCCTAATGCTAAACCTAACCCTAACCCCTAATCCTAACCCTAAACCTAACCCTAACCCTAACCCTAAAGCCTAACCCTAACCCTAAACCTAACCCTAACCCTCACCCTAACACTAACCCTGACCCTCACCCTCAGCCACACCCTAACCCTAACCCTCAGGCTCACCCTAACCCTCACCCTAAACCTAGCGCTAACCCTAAACCTAACCATAACCCTGACCCTCACACTAACCCTAACCCTCACCATCACCCTAACCCTAACACTAACGCTAACACTCACCGTAACCCAAATCCTATCGTAACCGTAAACCTAACCCTAACCCTAACCCTGACTCCCACCCTCACCCTCACCCTAACCCTAACCCTTACCCTAAACATAACCCTCAGCCTCACCCTGACCATAACACTAACCCTAACCTTAACCCTAACCCTAACCCTAACCCTCACCGTGACCCTAATACTAACCCTAATGCTAAACCTAACCCTCACTCTAAACCTCAGCCTAACCCTAACCCTAATCATAATTCTCACCCTAGCCCTAACCACAGCCCTAACCCTAAACCTAATTCTAGCTCTAACACTAACCCTAAACCTAACACCAGCCCTAACCCTAACACTAACTCTAACACTAACCCTAACACTAACCCTAACCATAACCTTCACCCTCATCCTACCCTATCCAAACCCTAACCCTAACCCTCATTCACAACCGCACGCTAACCAGAACCCTAACCCTCACCCTTACCCTAGCTCTAACCCTAGCCCTAACCATAGCCCTAATCCTAACCCTAACCCTAACCCTAACCCTCACCCTAACCTTAACCCTTACCCTAACCCTAACCCTAACCTCACCCTCACCCTCACCCTCACCCTAACCCTAACGCTAACCCTATCCCAAGCCAATACCCTAACACTAACCCTAGCCCTAGCGCTAATGCTAAACTTAGCCCTCACCCTAACCATAAACTTAACCCGAACCCTAGTCCTAGCCGTAAACCTAACCCCAGGCCCCATCCCCGCTCAGCAGACTTCATCCCTGCCCCCGTGGCAGGAACGCCCGTCCCCAGTGTTTCGTGCCAGCCCCGATGTCAGGAGGATGGATGGGAACGTTCGCCTCTCTGCCCCAAGAGGGCCCTCCGCTGGGAGCCGGGGACCCTCCGCGACCTCTGTTCAAAGGCTTCCTGAAAATCAGACCGGAAGTCTACGCCCCTCGCTCCTGGTACCGGTCCCGTGCGCCCTCATTCCGCCATCCCGGGCACCCCAGCCAGTGCAATCTCGCCCTCGGTCCCGCTGCCACCACCTCCGCCCCCGGGGCGAGTCCCCGATTGTCCCCTCCCGACCGCCAGGTCGGGCCACCCAAGCCGCCAGAGCTCCTTAAAGGGGCCGTCTGACAGCTTTGCCCCGCGCTCTGGCCTACCTTACGACCGCGCATGCTCCAGACGTCGGCATCATGGCAGCGGCCCTTGCCCAGCGGCGCGTCCCCATGGCTACAGCCCTCCTCGGCCAGGCCATGCCAGACGCGTCGCTGTCAGGCTTTGGACTGCCAAAAGGCGGGCCTGTGCAGGTGGTTCTAGGCAGACTCGGCTTTCCCCCCAGTCTCCTGTTGCCCTCAGGGCCCCTGGAAGGAGAACCTACGCTTTAGGGTCGGTCTTCCTGGGGGCCGATGCCCCGACACGAGAACCCTCTCCGTCCCAACGCACCGCCGGCATGTCGAAACTTAGGCAGGCAGCCCTCTGGTCGCCTTCACTGTCTCTGTGACTTGAGAACAGAACAGGACAGGCAGCAGCAGCTGGCCATGAATAGCGGAGCAGTACGTGGCTGGCCCTGATCCCGTGGAGGCACGGGACACCTATGCCGGTGAATCCGGCACCTTCTCTCGGGGCCTCAGCTCACTGACTCCCTGTGCTCCCCAGACCCCATCCCCGCTCACCACACTTCATCCCCGCCGCCGTGGCAGGGACATCCGTCCCCAGTGTTTTGTGCTAGCCCCGATCTCAGGAGGAGGGATGGGAACATTCGCCTCTGTGTCTCAAGAGGGCCCTCCGCTGGGAGCCGGGGACCCTCCGCCACCTCTGTTCAAAGGCTTCCTGAGAACCAGACCAGGAGTCTGCGCCCCCTCGCTCCTGGTCCTGGTCCCGCGCGCACTAATTCCACCACTTGGGCCACCCCAGGCAGTGCAATCTCGCCTGGGTCCCCGCTGCCGCCGTCTCCGCCCCTGTGGCGTGTCTGCGATCATCCAGTCCCGACCGCCATGTTGGGCCACGCAAGCTGTCAGAGTCTCTTAAAGGGGCCGCCTGACAATTTTGCCCGGTGCTCAGGCCGACCTTGCGATCGTGCATGTGCCAGATGCCAGCACCATGGCAGCCGCCCCTGCCCAGCAGCGCGTCCCCATGGCTACAGCCCTAAGCGGCCAGGCCAGGCGCGTCCCTGTCAGGCTTTGGCCTGCCCTCTCCAACATGGCATCCAGGGGATTCTCCCCGGTTCCCAGTTGAAGGGGAGGAGGGCCCAGCGGCCTGAGGAAGCCTCCTCGTTGGCGTCCAGGAGGGACAACGCGGGATTCACAGCCAGGTGGACCCTGGCCGCCTCTCGCCCGCCTGCAGGCTGTGTACGTGAGTCTCGCCCACAGTCCAAAGTCGTCATGCCTGTGACCTGGAAGGCTGGACTTCCCGTGAGTCCATGGGCCCCCCAGTACCCGGGGTCCTTCCTGACAGAGCCCCGAGCCCCACAGTAGGAGGACCCCACTTCGGTGACCGACCGGTGGGTCCCCTGAGTCTCACGGGCTGAGCGGCAGCACACCTTGCCTGGCCTTTGCCTTCTGAGGCATACGCTTTTTCACCAGGCGTAGACCTTCCTTTGGTTATTTCCTTGGGATTGGGAGAGGACTGGGCGAAATACAGGCTTCGCCTTTACCTGGGAAATTGTGGGACAGAGATGGGCCTGGAATGATAAATTGCCTGCCACTGTTTGCCCTGAATGGGTGGAGCTGGAGGTGGGGAAGAGGAGGGCCTAGGTCTCGTGTGGGTCCAGACGGGGGCGGTGGCATTGTTCCACTTCGTCGAGGTTGGGCAGTTATGAGGGCATTTTCTGGGTTCATCCTTTCATCTTTTGACAAGAACCCCGACTCTTGCCCAGGCCTCCAGAAGAGGGCCCGTGCACGCGGTCCTAGGTTGGCTCTGCTACCCCCGAAGTCCCTTGGGCATTCAGGGCCAATGGAGAGTATGCCCACCCCTCTCGGTCGGTCGGTCTTGGAGGGGGCCGAGCCCACTCGCCCCAAAAGCCTCTGCTACCAAAGGCTAACGTATTTGTAAAAACGTCTGGCATTGAAAAGTTTTCCTACTGGAAACCACACTGGTATGGTCTGCAGGTTCACTCGGAGAGAGCCCAAGTGGAGACACCTGTTCCCACACTGCCAGAAGACGTAATAGAACCAACGCACCTGGAAACAGTCCTGACGGTCGTGTATCGGGCTGGAGAAGTTCACGAAATAAAGAGGTGTCAGGTTCTCTTAGATCCAGGAGCCAATTCAGGGAACTCCTTTGAAAATGCACTCCCAATATCCCTGGGTCTTCAGGAGCCCCTCACTCTTTTGGAAAGTCAGCTGAAGAAAAGCGTAGCCACCTTGTCAGTGGCCAAAAGGCGGGCCTGTGCATGCGGTTGTAGGCAGGCTCGGCTTTCCCCCAAGTCTCCTGTTGCCCTCAGGGCCCCTGGAGGGAGAACCCACGCTTTAGGGTCGGTCTTCCTGGGGGCCGATGCCGCCGACACGAGAACCCTCTCCGTCCCAACGCACCACCGGCATGTCGGGTCTTAGGCAGGCAGCCCTCTGGTCGCCTTCGCTCTCCCTGGGAATTGCGACCAGAACAGGACAGGCAGCAGCCCCTGGGAATGAATAGCGAAGCAGTACGTGGCTGGCCCGGATCCCGTGGAGGCACGGGACACCTAAGCCGGTGAATCCGGCACCTTCTCTCGGGGCCTCAGCTCACTGACTCCCTGTGCCCCCCAGGCCCCATCCCCACTCACCAGACTTCATCCCCACCGCTGTGGCAGAAACGCCCGTCCCCAGTGTTTTGTGCAATCCCCGAACTCAGGAGGAGGGATGGGAACGTTCGCTCTGTGCCTCAAGAGGGCCCTCCGCTGGGAACCGGGGACCCGCCGCGATCTCTGTTCAAAGGCTTCCTGAGAACCAGACCGGGAGTCTGTGCCCCTCGCTCCTGGTCCCGGTCCCGCGCGCCCTCATTCCGCCAACCCGGGCACCCCAGCCAGTGTAATCTTGCCCTAGGTCCCCGCTGCCACCACCTCCGCTCCCGTGGCGTCTACATGATCCTCCAGTCCCGACCGCAATGTCGGGCCACCCAAGCCGCCAGAGCCTCTTAAATGGGCCGCCTGACAGCTTTGCCCGGCGCCCAGCTGAACTTACGACCAGGCATGCGCCAGACGCTGTGACCATCACAGCCACCCTTGACCAGCGGCACTTCCCCATGGCTACAGCCCTCCACGGGCAGGCCACGCCAGGCACATCCCTGTCAGTCTTTGGCCTGCCCTCTCCAGGATGGCAGCCAGGGGACTCTCCCCGGTTCCCAGTTGAAGGGGAGGAGGGCCCAGCGGCCTGAGGAAGCCTCCTCGTGGCGTCCAGGGGACCAACACGCGACCCACTGCCAGGTGGCCCCTGGCCGCCTGTCACCTGCCTGCAGGCTGTGTACGTGAGTCTCCCCCACAGTGCAAAGTCGTCGTGCCTGTGATCTGGAAGGCTAGACTGCCCCTGAGCCCGTGGGCCCCCCGGTACCCAGGGGTCCTTCCTCGCAGAGCCCCGAGCCCCTCAGTAGGAGGACACGGCGTCGATGCCCGACCGGTGGGTCCCCTGAGTCTCACGGGCTGAGCGGCAGCAAACTTTGCCTGGCCTTTGCCTTCGGAAGCAGACGCCGTTTCACCTGGTGTCCACCTTCCTTTGGTTATTTCCTTGGGGTGGGGGGAGGGCTTGGGGAAATACAGGCTTGGCCTTTACCTGGGGAAGTGCAGGACAGAGGCCAGGAAGGAGAAATTGCCTGCCACTGTTTGCACTGAAGGGGTGGGGGTGGGGGTGGGGAAGAGGAGGGACTAGGTTTCCTGTGGGTCCAGATGGGGGTGGTGGCATTGTTCCGCTTCGCTGAGGTTGAGGGGTGATGAGGGCATTTGCTTTGGTCCTCATTTCGTCTTCTGACAAGAACCCTGAGTCCTGCCCAGGCCTCCAGAAGGGGGCCTGTGCATGCAATCCTAGGACGGCTCTGCTTCCCCCGAGTCCCTTGGGCCCTCAAGGCCCCTGGAGAGTGTGTCTGCCCCTCTGGGTCGGTCTTGGAGGGTGCCCAGCTCACTTGCCCCAAAAGCCTCTGCTAGCAAAGGCTAACGTACTTGTAAAAACGTCTGACATCGAAAAGTTTTCCTACCAGCAACCACACTGGTGTGGACTGCAGGTTCACGCGGAGAGAGCACAAGTGTAGACACCTGTTTCCACACTGCCAGAAGACGTAAGAGGTCCCAAGGCTCCTGGGAACAGTGCTGACGGTCGTGTATTGGGCTGGAGAAGTTCAGGAAATAAAGAGGTGTCAGGTTCTCTTAGAGCCAGGAGCCAATGCAGGGAACTCCTTTGAAAGTGTACCCCCAGTATCGCTGGGTCTTCCGAGGACCCTCACCCTTTTGGAAAGTCAGCTGAAGAATAGCGTAGCAACTGTGTCAGTGGCCAATAGGGGCCCTGTGCATGCGGTTCTAGGCAGGCTTGGCTTTCCCCAAAGTCTACTGTTGCCCTCAGGTCCCCTGGAGGGAGAACCTACGCTTTAGGGTCGGTCTTCCTGGGGGTCGATGCCGCCGACACGAGAACCCTCTCCGTCCCAACTCACCGCCGGCATGTCGGGTCTTAGGCAGACAGCCCTCTGGTCGCCATTGCTCTCGCGGGGACTTGCGAGCAGAACAGGACAGGCAGCAGCCCCTGGCGATTAATACCAGAGCAGTACGGGGCTGGCGCGGATCCCGTGGAGGCACGGGACACCTATGTCAGCGAACTTGCTCCTGCTCTCGGGGCCTCAGCTCACTGACTCCCTGTGACCCCCAGGTCCCATCCCCGCTCATCAGACTTCATCCCCGCCGCCGTGGGTACGTTCCCAGGTGAAGGCGAGTAGGGGCCAGTGGGCTGCGGAAGCCTCCTCGGCGGCGTCCGGGGGTCCAACGCAGGATCCACGGCCAGGTGGCCCCTGGCCGCCTCTTGCCTGCCTGCAGGATGAGTATGTGAGTCTCGTCCACCGTCCAAAGTCGTCATGCCTGTGACCTGGAAGGCTGGACTGCCCGTGAGCCCGTGGGGCCCTGGAACCCAGGTGTACTTCCTCGCGGAGCCACGAGCCCCACAGTAGGGGGAACCGGCGTCGGTGCCCGACCGCTGGGTCCCCTGAGTCTCACGGGCTGAGCGGCAGCTCACCTTGCCTGGCATTTGCCTTATGAGGTAGAAACCGTTTCACCTGGCGTCTACTTTCCTTTCGTTATTTCCTTGGGGTGGGGGGAGGGCTGGGGCAAATACTGCCTTGGACTTTAACTGGGGAAGTGTGGCACAGAGGTGGGCCTGGAAGGAGAAATTGTCTGCCACTGTTTTCCCTGAAGGGGTGGGGCTCGGGGTGGGGAAGAGGAGGGACTAGGTCTCGTGTGTGTCCAGACGGGGGCGGTGGCATTGTTCCGCCTCGCCGAATTTGGGGGCTTATGAGGGCATTTGCTGGGGTCATCCTTTCGTCTTCTGACAAGAACCCCGAGCCTAGCTCAGGCCTCCAGAAGGGGGCCCGTGCACACAGTCCTAGGTCGGCTCTGCTTCGCCCGAAGTCCCTTGGGACCTTAGGGCCCCTGGAGAGTGTGCCCGCCCCTCTCGGTCGGTCGGTCTTGTAGGGAGCTGAGCCCACTCGCCCCAAACGCCTCTGCTACCAAAGGCTGACGTATTTGTAAAAACGTCTGGCA
>CAUYSK010015530.1:0-13798 GCA_963575035.1 Avahi laniger | reverse complement strand
TCCTGCCTCAGCCTCCCAGAGTGCTAGGATTACAGGCATGAGCCACTGCACCAGACCAACACTTTGTTCGCTTTCTTTTGCTGCTTGTTTTCTTTTCTTTTTCTTTTTTTTTAGATCTCTCAAGGCTCTCTGTCATCCATCTTTTGCTTCTTTGTTGCATTTTTTTTCACATTCTAGCTAGGTAATCTAATCTTATTTTCAACATAGTTTTCATTTTTTTAAATTACTCATCTTTTTTTTGGTAATATTTTCATTTTCCTTTCCAAGTTTCTGAAGTTTTGGGTTTAGCCAATTGATAGCTCTTATTTTTCTTACGAAGTACTGTATCTTTTTTTAGTTAAACATATGATCAAAGTTACATGTACACTTTGTTTAAAGAATCAACTAGTTCAGTAAAGCTTATTCTGAAAAAGTAGTCCTTTGACTTTGCCCTACCTCACCTTACTTTCCCTTCTGTCTAAAGGCAGCTGCATTCAAATTCTTTTAGCAGTTTCTTTTGGTATTTGCCTTCAAATCTCTGGATAACGTATTGTCCTGCTATTTCTTGATTTTTCAAATTTAGCTGTTATCTATTGACTTCCCATTGTGGAAAAGAAGATTTTTTTTTTTTTTTTTTTTGAGACAGAGTCTCACTTTGTTGCCCTGGCTAGAGTGAGTGCTGTGGCGTCAGCCTAGCTCATAGCAACCTCAGACTCCTGGGCTCAAGCGATCCTACTGCCTCAGCCTCCTGAGTAGCTGGGACTATAGACATGTGCCACCATGCCCGGCTAATTTTTTCTATAGATATTTTTTTAGCTGTCCAATTAATTTCTTTGTATTTTTGGTAGAGACGGGGTCTCGCTCTTGCTCAGGCTGGTCTCTAACTCCTGAGCTCAAACGATCCGCCCTGCCTCGGCCTCCCGGAGTGCTGGGATTACAGACGTGAGCCACCACACCCGGCCGGAAAAGAAGATTTTAGCATACTTTAACTCCTAACTGTACACAGCCGTGGTTTTTATTCCCCCCCAATATGATTATATTATAATTGTGGTTATTATTGTTTATATTATTATTATTATTATTATTATTTGAGACAGAGCCTTCCTCTGTTGCCCAGACTAGAGTGCAGTGTCATTGTCATAGCCCGCTGCAACCTCAAACTCCTGGGCCCAAGTGATCCTCCTGCCTCAGTCTCCCAAGTAGCTGGGACTACAGGCACATGCCACCATGCCCAGCTAATTTTTCTATTTTTTTAGTAGAGATGGGATCTTGCTCTTGCTCAGACTAGTCTCAAACTCCTGGCCTCAAGCAATCCTCCTGCCTTGGCATCCCAAAATACTAGGCCTTCCAAAGTACTAGGATTAAGGGATGAGCCACCATGCCTGGCCTATAATTATCTATTGATATGACTACCAGTGCCTCATTTTTTCTACCAGCTGTTCTTGCTGAAAGGCTAGTAGTCTTGAATAAGTTTATTTTCTCTGAACACATTTCTTTGGTTGCTGCAATCAAACACAATTTAAATAACTCACTGTTAGTAGATGACTTTCTTTTCTTCACTAGCAAATAAGCCAGCCATTCAGAAGCTTTCTGTGATTGCAGTGTCATTTTTATTTTTGTTTTTGTGAAGAAATCCTGCTGTGACAAAGGTATTGTTTTAAATTTTCTAATTTTTCTTTTGTTTTCTTATTAGTTAGGAGTATTGTGATGAATGCATTACTGTGGTAATGCTGATATATAATGTATTCTTTTCACATAGCTATAATGTCATTGCATGACAAACACAATGCTTTGTAATCTAATTTGATAAAAAAATAAATAACCCACACTCTGCTGTGCTTTGAAAGAGCAACATTCAAAGCCCAGTTTTCTCTTCTTTTTCTGTTTTGGTGTGATAGGTATGCACTGGTAATTTTTTTAAAAGTTACAATTGCCAGATGAGCTGTAGTCTTAGGTACTTGGGAGACTGAGGAGGGTGGATTGCGTGAACCCAGGAGTTTGAGTCCAGACTAGGCAACATTTTGTGACTCTGTCTCTTAAATAAAAAAAAAAAAAATCACAATACATGCATATGTGTTGCACTTGAAATGAACTTCGCTACTACAATTTATTGGTATACCAGGCAGCAATATGAAGCAATAGAGGCAGGGCACTACATGTGGTCTCTTTCACAGCTACTCAGCTCTACCCTTATTGTGTGAAAGTAACCTTAGACAGTACACACATAAATGCGCATGGCTGTGTTCTCATAAAACTTTATTTATGGATACCAGAATTTGAGTCACGGTGTTTTATGTCATAGACCAATTAAACAAAATTCTGCTGCAACCTTTTCATTCTTAGCTTGTAGGCTGTAGAAACACAGGTGGTAGGCCATATTTGGCGCATGGGATGTATTTTGCCAATCTCTGCTTCACACTGTAAGTAAAGACTATTCATTGGCAATCCGCGTTTTCCAGATTACCATATGCTTTTATGGGGCCCCCTGGTGGTTGAAGGAACATAGAATAAGTAAGAGTTGACATGGTCAAATTTCTGAAGCACCATGAATTTGAGAATTCTAGAGTTGGAAATCTATACCTGTGACTGTTTATCATAGTGAGATTGTAGTAGTTACTCATATTTCAGACCTTGGACTTTGGTGACACTTGGGGGGAAAAGTTGAAGCAGCACTCTCACAAATTTTGCATTCAGATCTCTGAAATACTTTCAGACATCATTCTGATGTAGAATATTTTTGCTTCATCTACAGTTTATTTTGGGGAAGGGTGTGGATTTCAGCATTAGTCAACCACTGAAATGACATTGGTGTAGTAATTACATTTGAATAAACTATAAAGTCTTCCATTGGTGACTTTGTGTCTTTTCTTTTCACTCAAAGGGTTGAGATTTAATAAATTAATGATTTTTCCTATTTAATCAAGTATATTCTTAAGTAAAACTGGCTTTTGTTTTTAACTGCAAGTGCATTCTGGTGAAGAATACAGTGGCTACTAGTACAGTTAGGTGTTACTGTCACGTTTGAACTAGGTGCTAGCCGACTTTAATTTTTTTAATTTAATTTTTGGGGACATGATCTCGCTCTGTTGCCCAGGTTAGAGCGCAATGGCATCATCATAGTTCGTTGCAACCTCAAACTCCTGGGCTCAAGTGATCTTCCTGCCTCAACCTCCCAAGTGGCTGGGATTGCAGGTGGGCCACCATGCCTGCTCCTTTTTTTATTTTTTGTAGAGATGAGGTCTTGCTATGTTGCCCAGGCTGGTCTTGAACTCCTGTCCTCAAGTGATCCTCTGGCCTTGGTCTCCCAAAAGGCTGGGATTGCAGACATGAGCCACTGCCCTTTGGCCCTATCCTATATTTTTAACTTTTCCCTTAACATCTTACTTTGAAGATCATTCTATATGACAGCTTTTCTTAAATTTTACTGTGTATTATGAGGTTTTTGGAGAGCTTGTTGCATCAGTTTCTGGGCCTCACACCCAGAGTTTGTGATTCATTTGTCTGTGGTAGGACCCAAAAAATATGCACGTTCAACAGGTTTCCAGGTTTCCATATTGCGGCTGTGACAAATTGCCACAGATGTGGTGACTTAAAATAGCACAAACTTACTCTCTTACTGTTCTGTATGGTTTTTTGTACCACACAAATTATGCCTGGGCCATGTTCTACTATCTCACTCACTGCCTTTAACAAATTCCCCCATTCTGCCTCTTCTCTCAGTGCTTCTGTCATTGTGTTATCCGCATGGACTGTTCAGGTTACAAACCTCTCCTCCTTTTTCACCCACCTGATTTTTTTTTCCCCCTTTCCTCACTCTATCCCTTCTTGCTCCTCAATACCTGTCTCTTGTTAATGTTCCATTGTAGTTAACATGTTGCCTTATTTACCAATCTCTTTAATAGTTTTTAAAAAACCTTTTGTTTTGAAATAAATATGGACTTACAGAGAGTTACCAAAATTGTACAGATAACTCATGTATACTCTTCACCTAGCTTCTATAATATTGTCGACTTACTGATCATAATATAATAGATCAAAACTAGGAAGTTAACATTCATACAATACTATTAACTAAATATAAACCTTATATTTGAAGTTTTTCCTCTACTAATGTTCTTTTTCTGTTCCAGCATCCAATCTAAGAACCCATGCTGCATTTAGGTGTTGTGTCTCCTCTGTGACAATTTGTCATTCTTTCCATGTCTTTCATGATCTTGGTATTTTTGTGAATGCTAGTCAGTTATTTTGTAGAGTGTCTCAGTTTGGATTTGATATTTTCTCAATGGATTGAGGTTGTGCTTTTTTAGTAAGAATGCCACAGAAATGATGTTATGCCATCCTGGTGTGTCGTATCAGGGAGTACATGATATTGAGACGTCATCTTGCTGGTGATGTAAACCTTGATCACTTAGTTAAGGTGGTATCTGCCAGTTCCTCCATTGGAAAATTTCTGATTCTCCCTTTTTAATTGATAAATATCTTGGGAGAGATTTTGAAACTATGGTAGTATCCTTTTTCTTTTCAGACTTTTACTTTAGTATCCTGAGTGATCGTGCTGCAACAATTATTATCATGGTGTTTGCCTAATAATGTGTTTTTCTCATGCTTCTGTATTTATTAATTGAAATTCCTCTAAGGAAGAATTGCCTCATTCATTCATTAATTTTCTGAATTGTTTATATCAGTATGGACTCATGGATATTTGCTTCTATGAGTCATAATTCAGTACTATCTATTTTATTCTTTCTCAATTTTTTTCAAGGTTTGGCTATTGAAAGCCTTTTCAGGTTGGTTCCTATATTTATTGACATGCCCTCATCCTTTTTCTTTCTTTCTTTTTTTTGGTTTTTAAAATTTAATTGAAAAAGTTAACATACGGTAAAATTGGCACCTTTTTTTGGTCTGCAGATCTGTGAATTTTAACGCTTATAAATTCATGTGGCCACTACTACAATCAATTTACAGAACAGTCGTATCACCCTAAAAAACTCTTTCCTTTTATAGCCATATCTACTGCCTCCCTGACCCCTGGCAGCCACTGATCTGTTCTCTATCACAGAATATGTTTTGTGGTCTTTGAACATGTCATATAAATGGGATCATATAGAATGTAACCTTTTGAGACTGGCTTCTTTGATTGGGCTTAAAAGCTTTGAGATTATCTAAGTCATTCCATTATCAACTAATGAACTATTCATTCCTTTTAATTGCTCAGCAGTATTCCAGTGTATGAATGTCTTCCACGTTTATCCATTCACATATTGAAGAACACTTTTCTATACATTTTTAGTTGTCCAGCTAATTTCTTTCTATTTTTAGTAGAGACGGGGTCTCACTCTTGCTCAGGCTGGTCTCGAACTCCTGAGCTCAAACAATCCATCCGCCTCAGCCTCCCAGAGTGCTAGGATTACAGGCGTGAGCCACCGCGCCTGGCCCCTCATCTCCAGGTTTCTGTGTGAACATTACTTTTCATTTCTCAAGGATAAATACCTAGAAATGGGATTGCTGGATCATATGTAAGAGTATGTTTTGTTTTATAAGAAACTGCTAGACTTTTTCAGAGTGGCCATCCTGTTTTACATTCCCACTAATAATGTATGAGTGTGCCTATTTCCCTGCATTCATGTCTACACAATGTTGTGTTTATAATTTTTTCCAGTTGATAAGCTCCAAACAGTATCTCAGTGTCCATTTTACATTTCTCTGTGAATGATTTTGAGATTTTTCATATTGGCTGAGAGGCATTTTCATATCTGATTTTGTGACTGTCCAAGTCTTTTTTTTTTTTTTTTTTCCATTTTCCTTTCAGGTTTTTGGTCCTTTTTCTCAATTTTTAAGAGTTTTGTACATATTAGGAATATTACCCCTTTGTAATATATGCTGCAAATACTTTCTCCTAGTTTGTCATTTTTTTTTTTGACATTATGTCTTTTTTGCCTTACAGATTTTTTATTTTTATGTAAATTTGTCAGTTTTTTTCTTTCATTTTGTCTGGATTTTGAGTAATAGAAAACCTTTCCCCGTTCCATAGTTAAAGAGGAATCCATCTGTGTTTTCTACTAGTACTTGTATGGTTTCATTTAGATCCCTAATCTGAGTTCGTTGGGTTTTTTTTTTGTTTTTGTTTTTGAGATAGGGTCTCTGTCACCCAGGTTGGAGTGCAGTAGCATGATGATAGCTCACTGTAACCTTGAGTTCCTGGGCTCAAATGATCCTCCTTCCTCAGCCTCCCAAAGGGCTGGAATTACAGGCTTGAGCCACTGTGCCCAGCCTTGAGTTTATTCTTATGTATTGTGTGAGTTATGGATTAATGTTACCTTTTTCTAAATAGCCACCCAGTTATCCAGTACCGTTTATTAAAAAGTCTCTCTTTACCCTAGTTATTTGGAGATACCGCCTTTACCAATATATGAAATTTCTGTATGTAGTTGGTCTGTTTCTGGACTTTTTACTATTTCTCTGGTCCCATTGTGTATTAATAACACACTGTTTTATACAGAGGTTTCAGAATGTGTATTAATGTCTGTTAGAGCTAGTCTTCCTTTGTACTTTTTCACAACTGTTCTTGCATGGTTTTTTTCATATGAACTTTAATATTAATTTATCTAACTTCACAAAATAGCTTATAGGTATTTCTGTTGGGATTATGTTTAATTTATAAATTAATTTAGGGAGAACTGTCATCTTTATGTTACCTATTCAAGAACAAATCTTTGCATTTGTTCAATTTGACTTTTTTGTCTGTCAGCAGTGTTTTAAAATTTCCTCCTATGGTTTTTTATGTTTCTTAGTACAATTATTTAATCTTCTTTGTTGCTATTGTCTGTGGAATTTTGTCTGCCATTATGTGTTTCGTTTATTGTATATTTTCATAATAGCTGTATCGAGATGTAATTCACATACCATACAGTTCATCCATTAAAGCTTACATTTCAGTGATTTTAAATATTCACAGAATTTTGCAACCATCACTACAATTTTAGAACATTTTCTAAATCAGTTATTACCCCAAAAAGAAATGGAATACCCATTAGCAGTCATTCTCCATTTCTTCCCAAATCCTTCCTTTTTTGTCGTTGTCTTTAATAGTTGTTCAGCCACATACAGGTTTTCTTCTTTGGAGGTCTGACATCCTACTTGTGATTCAGTAAGTGGAGGACTGCGAGAAATAGTGGTGTGCTAAAAACAGTGTTTCAGTTTACTAGGAAATATTTCAGAGTTCAAAGAAAAGTATAATATAACATCCCCATCTTAAATTAAAAAACAGGAAAGAAAAGGGAATTGAGATATATTGTGTTCTTGCTAAATATTAGTCGTCATGTTAAGTTGCTTGTCCTAAAATGGTCCTGTGTTTTTCAGATGATACCCTACTTACCTCCGGCCAGTTTTATAGACTAGAAAACTGAGCTTTCAGGCAGGTTAAATAACTTGTCCAAGTTCATACAGCTGTAGAATGGTAGAGCCAGGATTTAAACCTAGGGGGTTTTGTTTTATTGTTTTGATGCAAGTGAAAAACTCTTTAGTGAGTATGTTCACTAACCACAGGGCATCTTAAAAGTTCCAAAATTTAGGGCTTATAGAGATAGTTAAACGATGTTGGCTAATGACAGCAACATCAGGAGCCTAAAGAAGTGTATGTTATTTTCCATTGGTACTAATGTAATGAAACAATATGATCTCCTTGACTGCTTTGGAGAAGAGGCTAAAGGT
Source organism: Avahi laniger (assembly GCA_963575035.1). Classification (NCBI taxonomy): domain Eukaryota; kingdom Metazoa; phylum Chordata; class Mammalia; order Primates; family Indriidae; genus Avahi; species Avahi laniger. Next base: position 6,109 of record CAUYSK010015530.1, on the reverse strand, counting down.
TTATGCTTTTCTCTGTTGTATCTATGAACAATTTTGTCTTTGGTCAAATGATGTCCCAACGAAGATCTCCTTGGAAAAAGTGAAGGTGTTTAACCAGCACCTTGTACTAGGATTTAGTGCCTCTGCCTTTGTGAAAATGCATAATAATCATTCCTTCCTAAAAGTGAAGTTCCAAAATATCCTTAATCGCTACAAACATTCTCAATAGGTAATCTGGCAGGGCTTGCTTAGTGTTAAATATTCCAAGGGATAAATTTGAAAAGTTCTGTCTATATGAGGATTACTTTAATGATCAATCATAAGTTAAAAGCCCTGATGAGTTATTTTCTATTAAGGTAAAGGAACCATAAAAGTATCATATGGCTGTTGTAACCTGATCTGCTGTGAGCAAAGATACTGTGTGTGACTTTGGAGAAAAGAGCTGTCACTGTTTAATCATAAACATTTCCTTAAAGATGCTGGATGTGGTGGCTCACATCTGTTATCCCAGCACTTTGGGTGGTCCAGGCAGAAGGATCACTTGAGACCAGATGTTGAAGACCATCTTGGGCAATGTAGTGAGACCCAGTCTCTATAAAAAATATTTTTTAAAAATAGCCAGGTATGATGGAATGGGTCTGTAGTCTCAGCTACTCGGGAGGCTGAAACGGCAGGATTGTCTCAAGGCTGCTGTGAGCTATGATACCACTGCACTCCAGCCTGGGCAAAAGAGTGAGACCCTGTCTCAGACAGACAAAAAAAATTTCCTTAAGGAGAAATCTTGAATTTTACTGGAAGGAAAATCAAAGGAGGTAAACGATGTGACTAAGAGGTCACAATTAATGGCAGAGATAGACTAGATTCTAGGTCTCCTGAGTTTGAGTCTATAATCCTTTTTGTTAATAAACCTACTGTGTATATGCATAACTAAAATAGCCTTTGGAAGCCTCTGTTTTGTTCTTTAGTTCATTTTAACCTGCAAATCCCAAATGAGGCCCAGCTGATATGGTTATATCATCTTACAGTACTATGAGTATTATTTAGAATTACAGATGTGATTATTTCTTTTATAAAAGCATTTATTGTTTTTAGATTATAATGTTTTCTGATTATCATTTTAGAAAATTTGGAAATAAAGAAAAATGACTTATAATCATACATGTAAATATGTAGTAATTACATATATCTACAGAAATAGCCAAATGCATTACAAAAACACACCAACTCTTTAGTGTAGCTAAAGAGATGTACATTTTATGTTCCACTTTGTTCTCTCAAGATTATTATTATTATTTACTTTTCATTTAATATTTTATACATCTAAATTTTTCTAATTTCTTATTTTGTTGATTTTTTTTTTTTTGCCTTCCTCCCCATAGATCTTGAGCCAGATGATTGTGCATCCATTTACATCTTTAATGTAGATCCACCTCCATCTACTTTAAACTCACCACTTTGTTTACCACATCATGGATTACCGTCTCACTCTTCTGTTTTGTCACCATCGTTTCAGCTCCAAGGTCACAAAAACTATGAAGGAACTTGTGAGATTCCTGAATCTAAGTATAGCCCATTAGGAGGTCCCAAACCCTTTGAGTGCCCAAGTATTCAAATTACATCTATCTCTCCTAACTGTCATCAAGAAATAGATGCACATGAAGATGACCCACACATAAATGATCCAGAAAGGGAATATTTGGAAAGGCCTTCTAGAGATCATCTCTATCTTCCTCTCGAGCCATCCTACCGGGAGTCTTCCCTTAGTCCTAGTCCTGCCAGCAGCATCTCTTCTAGGAGCTGGTTCTCAGATGCATCTTCTTGTGAATCTCTTTCACACATTTATGATGATGTGGACTCAGAGTTGAATGAAGCTGCGGCCCGGTTTACTCTTGGATCCCCTCTGACTTCTCCTGGTGGCTCTCCAGGAGGCTGTCCTGGGGAAGAATCCTGGCATCAACAGTATGGACTTGGACACTCCTTGTCACCTAGGCAATCTCCTTGCCATTCTCCTAGATCCAGTATCACTGATGAGAATTGGTTGAGCCCCAGGCCAGCTTCAGGACCCTCATCAAGGCCCACTTCCCCCTGTGGGAAGCGGCGGCACTCCAGTGCTGAAGTATGTTATGCTGGGTCCCTTTCACCCCATCACTCACCTGTTCCTTCTCCTGGTCACTCCCCCAGGGGAAGTGTGACAGAAGATACCTGGCTCAATACTTCTGTCCATAGTGGATCAGGCCTTGGCCCTGCGCTTTTTCCATTTCAGTACTGTGTAGAGACTGATATCCCTCTGAAAACAAGGAAAACTTCTGAAGATCAAGCTGCCATACTACCAGGAAAACTAGAGCTCTGTTCAGATGACCAAGGGAGTTTATCACCATCCCGGGAAACTTCAATAGATGATGCCCTTGGATCTCAGTATCCTTTAAAGAAAGATTCATCTGGTGACCAATATCTTTCAGTTCCTTCACCCTTTACGTGGAGCAAACCAAAGCCTGGCCATACCCCTATATTTCGGTGAGTTGATGGAAATGGTCATTTTTTCATGCTTACAGGTCATTGGTGGCATGTTACTACATTATCTATATGTAATGGTGTGACTATTTCTCCTCCTCTTCCTTTCTTTTAGAAAATTTTCTGCCAGACAAATAATTTAAAGTTCATATTTATTTTCATTTGAGTCTTAAAAGTATTTTTAGGTGGGCTAAATATAATTTTAAAAGTGTACAGGTAATGAATTACAGATAATAATAAATTATATTTAGAAATCCCTAGAAGGAATTTTCTTATCTAGAAAAGTTTCTTGTAAAAGATGGATTATAGTATGAATTAAATTACTAATAAAACCAATTGGGAATAGGCTTATTTTATTTTTAACACCTCAACATATGAATGAAATTCGTTGTGTTATATTGTGGCAAGCTTTTTTTCCATAATTTATTCTTTTTTTGACTTTATAAGTTTATGTGGTTTTTTTTGTTGTTATAGAGAAATTTTTAAATTTTATGTATTCAAATTTGTCTTTTCCTTTATGGCGTTTCAGAGCATAATGATTATTTTCCAAATGGCTCATCAGTTGTCAAAATACCATTTAAAGAACCAATCTATTACTTATGTTTACCCATTTAAAAACAAAATAACAAAAAAAAATCTAGTCTATAATTGATTAGAAAAGGCAGTTTTTATCATATATTAAATTCCCACATGAAGTTGAGTCTGTTAGGGTTTTTTTTTTAAATGCTTTTCATTAATGTGACTATTTCTGAATGCTGATCTTTAGAAAAATGCAATGTGGAGTTACGGTATCGAGGACACCTTTAAACCCATTTCTCTGCTTCTGAAATTTATCTTAATCTTTCCAGGGCTTTGCTTAAGCCTGCAGAGCAAGTACAGAATCAAATGAGAGTTGAAGAAGTTGAGTTGTTTCAGACTAATAAAAATTAATACCTTTTTCTGTATAATGCCAATATAATAAAAAAAATTAATACCTTTCATCTTCATAGTAGAATGACTTAGAGCTAGGCTGAGGACATTGAAGGAAGCAATGAAATAATTTAGAAATTTTATTTGACCTGTAGACATATGTAAGTTGTTTCTTTTCTATTCCTTTTTGTTTTTTTGAGACAGAGTCTTGCTCTGTCACCCAGGCTAGTGTGCAGTGGCATCAGCCTAGCTCACAGCAATCTCAAACTCCTGAGGTCAAGTGATCCTCCTGCCTTAGCCTCCTGAGTAGCTGGGACTACAGGTACGACCACCACACCCAGCTAATTTTTCTATTTTTTGATAGAGACTGGGTCTCCTCTTGCTAAGGCTGGTCTCGAATGCCTGAGCTCAAGCAATCCTTCCGTCTTGGCCTCCCAGAGTGCTAGGATTATAGACGTGAGCCACTGCGCCCGGCTCTATTCCATATTTTTAATGTTAATATATCTAAAAATGAACCTCTGGGCTTTTTAAGGTGTTTAAGTTGTCTTATTGACCAAGTTTAAAAAAATAGATTTTTAGAGATGCTGAAGTGATAGGCTATTTTTTCAGCCACATATATACTCAAATGAAATTTTTACCTCAGATTGCAGTATATTGGTGAACATAAGCAATTTTTCAGAGATACAGGGAAAAGAGCAATGAGGAGCAAGTGGGAGAAGCAACATGTACAATAGACTGAATCCCACAGATACCTACTAGGGAGGGAGAGAGGGATACTGAGACAGAGAGAGAGACATTAAGATACTTGGAAAGATACTGATACACATACACAGAGATGTATACCTTTGCTTTAAGAAATTAAATTATTATTTTGGTTATTTTTGTAATTACCTACACATAGTTAAGCAAGTAACAGTTTTACAAATTGTTAGAATTTGTCCTTTTCAAAAAAAAAGAGAAACCAAAAAGTAGATAAAATAGATTGTATTATTCAGATTAAAGAATTATTTTATTAAGCACCCACCATTAACCAGAGTTATAATTTACTAAATGAAGTTTTATTTTGGAATACTTTGTTTCAAAGATCACAGGAAGAAATGTTGATGCTGGCAAAGAAGTGATTTGAATCACTGCTTGGCAATAATATAGCATGGTGAAATGCATATTTGTGTGTTTTGTTTATAGCACATCTTCATTACCTCCATTAGACTGGCCTTTACCGACTCATTTTGGACAATGTGAACTGAAAATAGAAGTGCAACCTAAAACTCATCATCGAGCCCATTATGAAACTGAAGGTAGCCGAGGGGCAGTAAAAGCATCTACTGGGGGACATCCTATTGTGAAGGTATGAGACTTTGGGGCTTGTTTCGCAGATACTATGCACCTGTTAATCGTTAGACAGGTCTATTTGGTTTTAGGTACTACAGAGCCCAAAAAAGAAAACTCAAAAACTAGAGAGCCTCTGTTGTTTTTGTGCTTGTTGTTATGGCCACACTTCTGCATTGAATTTTCTTTGCTAGGCTAAAAGATACTCCTCCTGGACTGACTCTCCAGCTGGGGAACCTCTAGGGAAAGATTACACTGGTGAGATAGCTGGATTTTTTTTGTTGTTCTTTTGTTTTTGTTTGTTTTGGGGGTTTTTTTTGAAGAGCAATTTCCAGGAAAAGATGGCTGGTTTTTTGATTAAAAAAAGAGAGAGAGATTACTGTATTGTGTTTATGAATATGCTCATTTTAAATTTAAGTAATACAGAAAGGTAGAAAACATAAAGGAATAAATTACCCAATCTAACCCCCTTGGAAATAAAGTGTTAACATTTAACATTCCAGATAATTTTCTGTGTATATAGTTAGTGAAAGATTGAATAGATAACTAGAAAAATGAATGAGTTTTTTAAGAGTAGGATTATACTGAACATTTTTGTAATTAAAATATAAAATTTTTTATTAGAATTTATTAGAAAAAAACTAAAGTTTTAAAAATTATGTATTTGATATATATGAAATGTCATATAAAGTTTTTAATAATAGTTGAATATTAACTTTAATTTTACTTGAATGGTACATACAAAAATGAAGCTAAAGTAAAAGTAAGGACTGCTGAATCTTAGATATTGTTCTTCATTTTAAGAGTTCCTAAAAGATCTTTCTAAGGCCAGAAAAAGAGATTAAATAAATTATTGAGAGATTGAACTGTTTCAGATTTAGATGGTATGATTGACTCCTTGCTCTGAAAAATAAGGTATAATTGTCTCTCTTAAACTTCCTCTCCCTTTTCTACTCTACCTCTTAAATTTTGTTGATATACTATTTTTCCTTTATGATCTACAGTCCACTCACTACCCTCCCCAAATTGTTTAGTCTTAGTCCTGTATCTAGCTGGATTCACTGCTTACTACTAGTTCTTTTTTTTTTTTTGAGACAGAGTCTCACTGTGTTGCCTGGGCTAGAGTGCCGTAGCGTCATCTTAGCTCACAGCAACCTCAAACTCCTGGGCTCAAGCGATCCTCCTGCCTCAGTCTCCCGAGTAGCTGGGACTACAGACATGCGCCACCATGCCCGGCTAATTTTTTCTATATATTTTTAGTTGTCCGATTAATTTCTTTCTAATTTTAGTAGAGACAGGGTCTCGCTCTTGCTCAGGCTGGTTTCGAACTCCTGAGCTCAAACAATCTGCCTGCCTCAGCCTCCCAGAGTGCTAGGATTAC
>CAUYSK010015526.1:0-33820 GCA_963575035.1 Avahi laniger | reverse complement strand
AGAAATTTGCCTAATTCACACAGATATTGCGGACAGTCTGATGGGCAGTTTCTTGGCTTGGCTTTTTAGCCTCAAAAGACTAATCTGAGATTCCTTATGAAAAACTTCAGTAAAGTTTTTAGTTTTGCAATAGTTATTCTTGCGGTACTTTATGCAAATAATTAGGCCAAGTGTAAAAAGACCAAAATGTATTTTGCAAACCAATTAGTCTTATTTTGATTTACCTTTGGTAGAAATGGGGGACTGGAGAGAAAAAATAGTTACGTTTTAGAAGAAAGCTACAGCACTCCTGTTATTAGATTCTAGCCCTGTCCATTGTTTTTGGGTTTTTGTTATTTGCCTTTATTTTGAACTAAATCCTGAATTCTTTCCTTGCTATAGGAAACTAACATTTCCACATTTTTCTCCCATTTTTCTGACTTGGATTTACTGAAATTGAAACTACCTTTTTTCTGAGGCCCTTCAAGCTGACATACAAACTATAAGAGAGAAAAATCTGTCAGATTGCCACTGCCTGCCTGCCCCAACTGAAGATGCTTCAAACCCAAATCTAGGCATCTTCCCAACTGACTGTCCTCCAGACTAATCTTCTCAAATGATTGCCCTCTAGATTCTGAAGAAGCTAGTTCATAGAATACTCTAGACATTAACCCTTGTTTTTCTTCTGTTCCATAGAAATGCCTCTGATTAAAGATCTATTTGCCTGCATCATACATAGAGGCCTAGCTTCAAAAGACCATCTGCAATGCCACCTCCTGAAGTGAGACACAGCTGTTTAATTGGACTGGCCTATTCCCAGAAATTGCAGACTTGTTTATGGGATCCTTTGTCACTCAGCTACTAATTCAATTTTTCTCTCCACAGCCACCAAGTTGGCTTTTAATGTCAGAAACTCCTCTAGTTCTTCTAAAATTTCTAGGGAAGTTTCAAACAGGGGGATGTTGGGACTCAGAAAGCAATACCCCCAAAGACTGAAGCTTTGACATGCTGAGTGACCTTAGAAGCTGCCTCAGAATCAAGTTTCCTTTAACTTTGTCTTGTTCCCCCTCCTCCCGAGTGCAGTCAAGGACTCTCTGGAATTTCTTTATCTGACCAAGAAATCTTTCTAAAAGAAATGCAGTTGTCTTAAGGCTCCTTTCCTGGGTATCTCATCAAATAACAAGGAAAGATCAGCCACCAAGAAGAGAAGAGAATAAGAATCCTCACCCCAGACAGAATTTTTCATCTATTCTTCTGAAGGTAGCTCCAAGAGATTACCTAAGAAATTTTATTTGTGTAATAAGAAAACCTTTGTTCCTTGGGCCATTGTATGAGCATTAGGCCTATTCATTTCCCCTGAATATTATTTACTCCTGCAGCCTCGGCTTCCCACTCCCCTATGAAGAAGACATTTAAGCCTCAATCATGTGGCCTCTTTTTGAGTTCATACTTTGTTTGACTCCCATGCACACATAGTAATACATTCCTTATGCTTTTCTCTTGTTAACTTGTTTTTTTTTTTTTTGTTATGGGGTGTTGGGTGTGACCTTTTACAATCAGTGGGAAAGGGATTATGCCTTTCTGCTCCCACACTGTCAATCTCTAGCACCCTTTGGATCGCATGTGCATTTCTCCAGTCACATGGCCATCTTTTCACGTGAGTCTTCACATTGTCTTACCTCTGCGCATGTCTGTCTGTCTGTCTGTATTTCACCTTTTTATAAGGACACTAGTCATATTGGATTAGGACCCAACCTAATGACCTCATTTTAACTTGATTGCCTCTGGAAAGATCCTATTTCCAAATAAGGTCACATTCTGAGGTACTGGTGGTTAAGACTTCAACATATCTTTTTGGGGGAACATAATTGAATCCATAACATTTTGTGTTTACATGATCTATTTGGCCTTTTCCTTTATTCCCAGCCGTTATCATTTTGTTCATGGTACATTCCTTTTAGACAGAAAATATTTGAGAGTATTTACTTTTACAGGGAATTCAACTCATTTATATGAGTTTTATTGTTTTAATTTTACTTTACATCTATTGATATCCTTTACTATTGTTCTTCTTTTCCCTTTCCTTAAATTTACTGGATTGATCAACTGATATCTATGATTGCCACCACTAAGATGAAACTGTTTAAATACCTTTAATTTTCTACTTTTGTTCTCCCCCTCCCAGTCCCACCCCATTTCTTTCTTTTTTTCTTTTCCTTAAAGTATCATAGAATTTTAGTTTCAGGTTATTTTTACATCTTTCCTCATAGAATGACTCTTCTGTTTCAAGAATCATTTCTTAATTCTTACATGGCAGTTTGTAATCACATTGGCATACCCATTTAGATTTAACTGTGATTTGTGCATAATTTATAGTTTACCACTGCTTCTTATATATTTTTTGTCTTACGTTATTTTGATTTTTTAAGTTATTTCAATCTCTTTGTTAATGTCTCTGATAAATGTCTTAATTGATTTTCTGTGTTATCTTGGAGATCACTGAGTTTCCTTAAAACTACTGTTTTGAATTCTTGGTCAAAGAGTTCATGTATCAACATCTTGTTAGGGTCAGTCACTGGTTCCTTGCTTTGTCCATTTGAGGAGCTCATGATTCCCTGTTTGCCGTTGTTTTTTGTAGATGTATATCTGTGTCTTTGTACTGAAGGACTAGGAATTTATTCCAGTCTTCTCTGTCTGGCTTATTTTAGCTTATTTTATTCTTAGAGACAGGGTCTTGCTCTGTCACACAGGCTGATCTCAAACTCCTGGCATCAAGTGATCGTCCCTCCTTGGCCTCCCAAAATGCTGTTTGTTTTTTATTGGATATGTTTGCTTAGAGATTATTTGTAATTTATCTGTTGATTTTCTTTTTCTTTTTTTTCTTCCCCCGCTAAATTGCTGCCTCCTTTATGGCACTAGATGGCACCTTAAGCCCAGGTTTGCCTCAGTTCTAGTAAACAATAAGATTGTCACCCATCCAGAATAGGGGAGGGTCCAGAGGGGATATCTGGGTAGTGTAGGAAGGATGAGTATGGGTTCATGCCTAGGGGACCTGTGGAATGAACTTCCTACAGTGTGGTGCTGCTGGACAGCCACTCCGATTTGGCATATTCTTTGGCTGGATTACAGGGCAGAGTTTCCAAGGCTGGGGATGGTAATCCCACCTCCTCCCTTTGTGTTTGCCTGTCCTCAGAAATATTTCCCCCTTCGGGCACTCCCAATGCTTCCCATTAATTGAGGTAAGGACAGGTCTCCTGCCAGAGAACTCAAGATGGTGGAGAAGCTGGTTGTCCACCTTGGTCTCACTTTTTTTAGAGTAGGAACTGTGAGTTGGGGGGAAATTTTCCTCATACTTGGTGCCTGGCACATTGGAGGGAGGAGCATCGCAGATATGGAAGTCCAACTCCCTCACCATCTGCTCAGAGTTTTTTCATTTCTCTGTGGCCCCAGAAACTGTGTCCTCCTCCTATTTGAGTTCTGGGATACTGCTGGTGGTAATCTTGGTGCCGTATATTTGTTTTTGGTTTTCAGGGTAGGAGGAGTGAAGTCAGCTTTCTTCTGTGCTGCCATTTTGGAACTGGAAGTCTCATCTTACACTATTTTGAGATCTTTGCTCTGAGTTTAATTTTTATTTGATTGGAGTACTTCTGGAGCAATTTCTTCAGAAAAAGCATATGTCTATATATTATCTGTGCCATTGCATGTCTGAAAAGATGTCTGTCTTTTACTTTCATATATAATAACTTGGCTCAGAATAGGAATCTTGATTTTTGGTCTTTTCTTTCAAATGTCTATAAATGTTTCACTGTATCTAGAGGCAAGTATTGCAGATGGGAAATCTGAACTTGGCCTGATTATCTTTTCATTTAGGCAACTTCATCTCTGTCTGAAAGCTTCTAAGATTTCCTCTTTATCCTCGGGGTTTAGAAATTTTACTAGGATGTGTTCACATTTTGGTTTTCTCCTAAATTCTGCCTGGCACTTCATGAGGCATTTCAGTCTGAAAACTTCTTTAGTTCAGGAAAGTTATTTTTTCTACTTCTTTTATAATTGCATCTTCTCTATCCATTCTTTTTTCCCATCTGTAACTTTTATTATTCCCATTTTAGGACTTTTGGGTATGTCTTCCATGGCTTACCCTTTTACTCCTAATTTCCCGTTTTTGAGTAATTTTTCTTAAGGATGTGAGATAGTGTCTCCTTTATATATTTAAATCACTAATCTTCCTTTCAGCATTGTCCATTTTCTTTTTGCTTCTCTTGATTTTTTTTTTGGTAACTTTCATTTTTGATGTAATTTTTTTTTTTTTTTTTTTTTTTTGATAAATATTATTGCAATGTTTCCTTGACTAGATTGCTTTGGTGTAATTAAAGCTAAAATCAAACTAACATTCCTTTCACCTTTGTCAATTTTCTTTTTGCTTCCCTTGATTTTTTTTTTGGTAAATTTAATTTTTTTTGTAATTTTTTTTTTTTTTTTTTTTTTTGGAGACAGAGTCTTGCAATGTTGCCTGGACTGGAGTGCTGTGGTGTCAGTCTAGCTCACAGCAACCTCAGATTCCTGGGCTCAAGCGATCCTTCTGCCTCAGCCTCCCAAGTAGCTGGGACTACAGGCATGCACCACCATGCCTGGCTAGTTTTTTTACATATATATTTTTTTAGTTGTCCAGATCATTTCTTTCTATTTTTTAGTAGAGACGGGGTCTCACTCTTGCTCAGGCTGGTCTCGAACTCCTGACCTTGAGCGATCCACCTGCCTCGGCCTCCCAGAGTGCTAGGATTACAGGCGTGAGCCACCACGCCCGGCCTTGATGTAATTTTTAAAGTACAGAAAAGTTGCAATAATAGTACAGATATTCCTTTACCCAGTTTCACCAATTGTTTACATTTTACCCAATTTTCTATGACATTTTAAAATGAGGAATTGTGTTTTTAATTTCTATTTATTCATCAGAAGTTTATAGTATTTGCTGCTATCATGAATGGGAATTTTTTAATTCACATTTTCTAATTTATCATCTTTGGGATATATTAAGGTTGGTGGGGGAATAATTATCTAGTAACCTGAATCCTTATTAAACTTTCTTATTAATCCTAGGTTTCTCAATTGATTCTTTTGTATTTTCACAATAGATGATCATATCTTCTGCAAATACTGGTAATTTTATACCTTTCTTTCCTATCATTGAACCTCCTACTTCCTTTTCTTATGTTATTATTTCAATGAGGGCCTTCAGAATAATGTTGAATAACACCAGTGGTCTTCCTGGTCTTCTTCCTAATCTTAATGGATTTTTCCAAGAAATTGAGGAATGTCACTAGTATTTCACCAGAAAGCATGATTTTTGCCATTAGTTTTTGAAAAATTTTCCTTCTCAACTCAAGGAAGTTCCACGTAGTCCCACCTTAAAGGTTTTGATCAATAACAGTTGTTAAATTTTATCAGATCTCTTTTCTGTATGCATCAAAATGATGAGCACATAGTTTTTCTTATATAATTTATTAATGCAGTAAATATGTTAATAAATTTACTAACTTTTAGCCATCCTGGAATAATTTGAATTGCTCAAAGAATATTCATCCTTTAACATGCTATTGCATTTAACTTACTATAATTAATTAGGATTTTTATATCTATACATTATGTGTTATAGAGCCATGGCCTTTTTTCTCCTCATTCTCCTGGTTTTAGTGTCATAATTAGGTAATCTTCTTTTACTATGCCCTTAAACATATTTTAAATAAAATGAGGATAGAAGATAATAAAGTTGTTCTTTTTTTTTTTTTTTTGAGGCAGAGTCTCACTCTGTTGCCTGGGCTAGAGTGCCGTGGCATCCGCCTAGCTCACAGCAATCTCAGACTCCTGGGCTCAAGGGATCTTCCTGCCTCAGCCTCTCGAGTAGCTAGGACTACAGGCATGCGCCACCAGGCCCGGCTAATTTTTTCTATATATTTTTAGTTGTCCAATTAATTTCTTTCTAATTTTAGTAGAGACGGGGTCTCGCTCTTGCTCAGGCTGGTTTCGAACTCCTGAGCTCAAACGATCCTAGAGAGCTAGGATTACAGGCGTGAGCCACCGCGCCCGGCCGACAATAAAGTTTTGAGGGAGTTAATGAACTTTGTGGAGGCTAAATCTAGAGAGTCAAATGGAAAGTAATGATAATAAAAGACATTCCACTTTGTTAAAACAGAATCTTTAAACATACCAGCCTATTTTAAGACATCTGTTACTCAGGGTTTCATAGACTTATAACTAAGGATGAAGAATTGTCATTTAAGAAGTGTCAAAGCCTTAGATTTGCAAAGTACTTAAAAATTTATATAGCTTGTGAAGTCAAATAGTACTAAAAGTGATAGAATAAAAAATAGCAATCGCTGTCTTTGCTGCCCTACCTTCCCACCCCTCAAAGGCATCCCCTTGATGTTTCTTCTCTTATTTTCACCATATTTCCAAATAATAAATGTATACTGCTCTCTCTTGATTCATGAATTTCTGTATTATGTATTGTTTTCCTATTATGGCAGGTAAGGATTTTAATTTTCTGCTCTTCTCCCCATTCTCTCAAAATAGTTATATTTTTGTGTTAAATCTAATAGTCATTTTATGTGCAGTAAATCTTACACACTGCTCAGCTGAGTGATATACTCTAATTACCTTTTCTTTCTTGCAAAGTACTTTGATTTTCTTGTACTTATTCATTGCCTCATTTTTTCATTTGCTTACTTTTTTCTGAACCCAAGTCTTACTAACTTTTCCAATATCCCCCACGAACTTTGTACCAGTGCCCAACTCCCCACATGGTCAAACCTGTTGGATAGCTTTCTACAGGTAGCTTTCTACCTTCCTCCTGCAGATTCACTTTTTTTGGCCTGGAGCACAGCTCTCATCCCAGGAATACCCTTGCTGCTTTTCTCTCTGTTTTGGGGAGTTTTTTAAAAATTTTTTTACGCAGATATCCCTTTAAGGAATCCTTGCTACTTTTCTATACTGAAAGCGCTGTTTCCTAGTTCCATGTTTCCTTTCTTGGGTCAGTCCCTAGTTTTGATGGAGCACATACACCAGTAGCTTACTGAGAGCATTATTCCTTTTTCTTCTGGCTTCAGATGTTACTATTGTTATGTCACTGACATTATTTTCTTATTCCCAATGCTTGGTGTGATTGTTGTTTCTCTGTGGAAACTTTTAGGCTCTTCTTGTCTCTGGTAAGAATAAGTAATATTGTGAATAACAACTATGTGTCCAGCAACTGTTCTCACTTTGTAGATTATTTAACCATTAGATCCTCAAACAGCTCACAAGGTTGTTGATAGTATAATTTTTCCTACTTTACAGAAATAGAAACCATGGCAGGGAGACATTAGGTTGTTTTCCTAAGACACATAACTGGTAGGTGATGTACCCAGAATTTATATCCAATCAATCTGACTCTACAGTCCATACTCTAAACTATAATTCTTAGCTTCTCCAAGAGGGCAAAGTAACCAAAGAAACTTTCCAATAATTCAGAGTTTCAGACTCTAGGTCCAATTGGCAGAGATTAACACCATTAAGGGAATTTGGGTTCTTGACCTATGCACCAGGTCAGTACTATTAATAATTATGAGGCAGTTTCTCTCTGTACTACAGGGCCTTGGACATTTCCCAACAGAAATAAGCCATCAGTACTTATTACTGCCAGCAGATAGGCAGCTTCCAAAAACAGAACAGGTATAACTTTCAGCATAGTTTTGAGCCACTGGCAGCCAAAGAGGAAACTTGCAAAGGGTGATTGGTTATTGGCAAAGCTGACCTAGCTCTACTCTTATCAGCAGCAAGCATTGCTCTTTGTGAAATCTTGGGGATATCTCGTACCCAGATGCTGCCAGAGTTCGTGATCTTGTCTTCTGTACTTACTGCAGTCATAGTGACTTTCCTCTTCTTACCCTCTAGAATATTGCTGTAGATGTCAATCATTGGGATGTGATCAATATCTACTGTGTGGTTGTCCTTGTATTTTTTAACTTTTCATACATTTACATCTTCCCAGTTATACTGTGGGCAGAACTGTCTTATACATCTTCTAACTCTTAGTAGTGACAAACACATGACATACAAATATATATGTACACATACACACATAGTGTGTGTGTGCATATGTTATTTAGAAGCTTTTTATCGTAAGGGCAATATATCTTCATGTAAAAAAAAGATAAAACAGTGCAAAAGGATGGGAAATGAAAGTTAAATTTTCTCATTTCTTCTGCGTCTCCCAACCCATTCTTTTCAATTCCTGCCTTCTCACTGTCTGTTCCCACTCCACAGAAGGAAGAATGATTATGTATGTGAGTCTTTTGAGAAATTTTCTATGGATATAGCATAAATATTATAAAATATATTTTAACATAAATAGGATCGTGTTATGCATACAGTTCTGAAACTTGATAATTTTACTTATTGTATTCTTAACATCTTTTTGTAGCTGCAAATTCATTTTTAAAACAGCTGTATAGTATTCCATTGTATAAATGAATCGGTTTTATTAAGGAGTGATCCATTAATGGGCATTTATATTCTGTCTGGATTCTTTTTCCTATTACAATCAATGTTGCAATGAATATTGTTGTAAAAACATCTTTTATCACTTATGCAAGTATATTCATAAATAAATTCATTGAAGTGCAACTGCTGGGTTAATAAGTACATGCATTTAACATTTTGTTAAGTAAAGCCACATTTATTCCCACGAAAGCTATGCCAAATTATACTACTATAAACAGTGTCTGAGAAGGCCTGTTTCTCCCTATCCTATTCAACTCCAAATCATATAGCTATTCAATGCTTCCTTGTCTAGCATGAGAAAAATTTGTATCTTCTTGCTATTTTCTCAAATAATGATTGAGACTGAACATATTTTCAGATATTGCAGACCATTGGTCTCCCTTTTGCAATGAGCTGACTTTATGTATCCTCTGACCATTTTATAATGGGTTGTCTGTTGGTTAGTTTGTATGGTTTGGTTTTTTGTTTGATTTGTGAGAGGTTTGTGTGTTTTTTGGTTTTTGGTTTTTAGTATATTAATAAAATTCATCCATCACTTGCTGTATCTGCTGCCAATATTTTTCTCGGTTTCTTGTCTGTCTTTTAACCCAGTTTCTTGTTTATCTTTTAACTGTGTTGCCTTGTGTGTGTGTACGGTGGGGATGTATATGAGTTAGAGCAGCTGAAAAAAACAGAGGGATTGTTTCATGCCCCTAAACACATTGGAAGGAAGAGAATAGGGAACAGGAAAAGAAACACGGGAACTTTCCAAGCTCTATTGCTCTTGTGCATTTTCTCTTTCCACAAGTCATAAGTCTGATGGAGCAGGAAGCAGCCAATATCTGAACCTGAAATTCCCAAATATATAATTTTTAGTGAAAAAAAAGACAATAAAAATAATCTTTTAAAAATATATTGTTGATAAAAGGTAGCTTCCCCCTTAAAAAAAAAAAAAGATTATGGAATACCCAGAATTGGATAACAAATTAATATGCAACTTGTCCATGCCAACTCTTCCAGCCAGCTTGATTCTCATCAGCCACTATAATTTATTAACAGTGAGGTGAGAAAAGACATGAATCAGCTTAATGTGATATAAGTAGGGCGTCGCCATAGCAACAAGATGCAGTCTGTTTTCTACTATTTATGTATGGTTTATTTTCTCCAGAGCCTCTGAGTTATTGCTTGAAACAAATGGAATGAGAAACATCTTGTTCTGAACACCCCCACCCCACCCCTCTGTGTGTAATATGTATATAAAACCACATTTTTTTCCATGAGAGAAAAAAACCAAAAGCACTTGAATATTTTTAAATTATGTTTATAGCAAAAAGGCTAACTACATTGTTTTTCCAATCCACTGTGATTTTGCAGAACTCAAATGTTATTTTTATTTTCACCTCTGAGACACATGATTGCTCACTGAAACCTCTGGGAAAAGACCCAAAGCACATACTGAAAGCAAACCTAAAGCTAATATCACTTCTCAAAGGAAACATTCAAGTTTTCTACCCAGACTTCATGACTGGCTAGAACCAACTCCCTACTAAAAAGGACTGAGCAGACTAAGCCTGGTGACAATTTTCTATTTTATTCAATCTCAAATACTCTGAAGAGAAGCCCAGTCCAGGCAGGAACCCAGTGTCTGAGTTTGTCTGTCTTTCTGTCTCTCTCTCCTCGTGGAGGGCACTTAAAGGTACTTAAGGAATCTTACCCCCCAGTGAGGAGCCCCAAACCTTGCCTGAAACGCCTTGCATGGAATAGCCACATTCCTTGAAAGAGCTCCATAATTTTTCCAATCCTCCACTTTCCTCTGAGGGTGTAGACTTTAGAGTGTTTAGATCAAATGCAGACTTGGCCATCTCCAGGCCATAGAAAAACATCAAGGTCTCAGTTCTGCAGAAAAAGAAACAACAGAGTTCCCCAGCTGCCCTCCTTCCTCCTTCCTACTCCCAATTCCCATCACAACTGGTCCCATGCTTTAAAAAAAAAGGAGGAGACATACAACAAAGTGGAAATTTAACTCTCAGTACCTTTACTCTGCACTAAATATGAATTGGCATTTGTTTATTTGAATCTTTACATCGTCCTGATAAGATCCTCATGGTCCCATCAGCCTGCTAGCCCATGGTGGGGGCTGGACCTGAAGATGTCCAAAAATGATCAGCAGCTCTCACCTCCCATGGAAATGGCTCCCAGATCTCAGATTCTAACATACTCACCTTCAGGATCCCAAGAGCCCACACCTCTTCAGACTTCCCCACTGCCCAGGTCTGGGAAGAGGGGAAATGGAGGGAGAGTAGGGAGAGTAATACCACTGTTTTGGGGCCACTATTCAGTGTCCAAGGAGGCTCCTTCCCCCACTCCATCTTCTCCTAGAGGGAGGGGACAGGACGCAGGATGTCATATAGGAAGTGAGTCAGAGAGTTATTAGGTCGGTCACCCAGCCTCAGGAGTCCATGGGACCTAGACATTACCCTAGGATGCCTGCATCATTGATAAACATTAAAATTTATCAATAAAGAGAGCATCTATTCAACCCACATGGAACCTTCCTTTGAATTGTTTTCCTTCAAGGGTTACAGCACTTTTAACTGTATTAAAGCAGTGGAGTATCTTATTTATTAATTTTTTAGGTATAATTTACATACAGTAAAGTGCACAAATCTTAAATGTTCAGCTTGAAGAATTTTTACTCAGGTATGTGGCCTAACCACTTACCAGATCAAGATACAAAACATTTCCAGCACTTCAAAAGATTCTCTTGTGCTCATATCACATCTGTATCCCTCCAAACGTACATAGTATTCTGATTTCTATCATCAATTGTTCTTACTTGTTCTTGAACTTCATATAAATTAAGTCACATAGTATGGACTTTTTTGTATCTGGCAGCTTTTGCTCAGCATAGTATCTGTGAGTAACATTCATGAATGGTATTTAGCTGCATAGCACTCTATGAATATTCCATGTAATATTTGTCCATTACCTATTCTACTCTTTTTTAAAAAATTATTTGTTTATTTTTTGTAGAGATGGGATCTTGCTGTGTTTCTCAGGCTGGACTCAATCTCCTGGGCTCAAGTGATCCTTCTGCTTCAGCCTCTCAAAGTGCTGGGGTTACAAGTGTGAGCCACCATGCCTGGCCCCATTCCCTATTGAGGAACATTTGAGGATTCTAGTTTGGGGCTATTTTGAATAAAGGTCTATGAATATTCTTATCATCTCTATGGATGAGCTTGTGCAATTATATAGAGTTGAATTGCTGAATCATAATGTAGGTTTAGGTTTAGTAGTTACTGTCAAAGCTTCCAAAGTGATTGAACCAATTTACACTTCCAATACATACTTGCCAATTCTTAGTATGGTTAGTCTTTCTAATTTTAGCCATTCTGGTTAGTGAGCAGCAATAGCTCATTGTGGCTTTAATTTGCATTTTCCTGATGATGAATCATGTTGAGCACCTTTTCCAACTACAGGGCCCTGGACACCTATGAGATCTGCACTTGCCCAGCAAGTAACCCCATTCCCGAGGGAGCAAAACATTAAATATCAAATAAAAAACACAATGACAGATGGAGAAAGAGACCACAGAATAAAGGACAAAGCATTTTTTTCCTGCTTTTCAAATAAGGAGGAATGCATTTTCATTTTACACTGGGCCCCACTAATTATGTGCCTGAAGTCTACCCTCTACCCGCTGGACTCAAATCATCTGGGGAGGGCCTGGGATTCTGCATGTTTATCAAGATGCCAAAATGATTGTTAGGCCCATTCTTCATACTCTCCAGTCAGCATATAAATACGTTCAATTCTTGCAGACCTCAAAAAACAAATAAACAAGCAAACCAACAAACAAAATCTTCGACACCAACTTCCCCCGATGCCCTTCACTGCGGACTTGAAAGAGTTGCCTCTGTGCACGGCCTTCATTTCTCCTCCTCCATCCAGTTCTCAGCCCGCCGCAAACTGACTTTAGTTGATAACATTCCATAGAAACTGCTCTTGCCAAGGTCAACAAGTACACTTGAGCCTCAAAATCCCAGGGATATTTTTTAGTTCTTATAATAGAAACCTTAATTTAATGTATTTGCCCATTTCATAATATCTCCTTTAACTGCCCTCTTTCCCAGTCAGGATGACCCCCTAGTAGCCTAGTTCATCCTTGAGATCCTTCCCTCTGGCCATAGATGATTGTGCCAGGGATGGCCACCTGAATATATTCTAGGAAAATCAGTTTCTCTCTCTCTCTCTACCTTCCTCCTCTCCCATTTCCTCCTTTCTTTTCTTCTGTCTCTCTTTCCCTTCCTCTTTCTTTCTCCTTCTCTCTCCTACCCTCTCTTGGGAATTGGGATTCTAGTTTAATTTGGGCAAGTCTTTTAACCAGAAAAGCCATACTTTCAGAACCATAGTTAGCCATCTTCCAGTTCCCATGTAGCCCCATGAGCTAAAGAAGGACGTGTGCAGAGAGAAGAGAATGCAGCATCAGATATACAGAGGAAAGCTTCAAGGGGGCTAAGAGCTTTAAGTTCTTCCTTGAGGTCCTTCTTGCTCTTGGGTCCATGAGATACTCCTGCATCCTTATAATCCAACTCCCCCTTTTCCTTAAACTAAGGAAAGTTTCTGTTGGTTTCTGTTACTTGCAACCAAACAGTCCTAATTCATACCATCCTTATTTTTCTTGGCTTCTTGGAAGGGTTGGCTCCTGCTGAGCACCCCTTCCTTCTTGACTACTTTCCTCTCGTTACTTGGATAACCCCACCTTCCTGGGGTTCCTGCAGTTGCAATCACATCTTCATAGTCCTGTGCTGGATCCTCTTCCCCTGCTTCTCCCTTAAGTGTGCTATTTCTCAAGTTCTGTCCCTACTCCCTTTTCTTCCTCATTTTATCACTGCCAATAGCAGCCATTGCATTTATCACCTCTGTGTTGATGTACCCAGCTGTCACCAGTCTCCTGACTTCCAGATCTCCCTGTCTACTGTTGGCAAGTCCCACAGGTGACTCAGATTCACCAAGTCCAGAGCCGGAGTCATTAGCATCTCCCTTCTCCCCAGCCTCCTCTTCCTCCTATGTTCCCTGTCTCAGGGAATGGGACCACCCAACTGTCCAAAAAAAAATCTGGCCACCATCCCCACCAACCCCTCCTTTACATCCACCATCCCCCAGTCAACAAGGCTCCCAGTCCTATCCATTCAATTTCCTAAATGTCTCTGGAAATCATGGACTTCCCTCCATTTTCACTGCCTCTAGGCCAGTTAAGGTCACATTTTTTCAACTCAGCTCACCTCCTAATTGGTCATTTGATTCTAGGATTGCTCTCATTTCCCTATCAACCTCGACCCACTCTCTCAGCCAGAGTGATCTCTGAAAAACAGAAAGTGGATCCACTATGGTAACCAGTGCCCTGTTTTTCAGTGTTCCATTTTGAAATTTTCCTGCCCATTTTTTGTTATTCTTTTAATGATGAAATACTGATCTTTACCCTCCTCTTTTCCACCAGGCACTCCCCTGCACATTTCCCCTATCTAATTATGTGCTTATTTAGAAGTTCCAGAGACTGAGTCTTGAAACAGTCCAGACCCCCACCAGGAGATGACCTCAAGATTATAGTTAATCTATGGATAAACAGGCTCTGAGATGGCCCAGCCCATTCACTGGGGGAGCAGTAATTCAAGATAGTCATCAGGACAAGTCATGCTGACAAGCACCTCCTTGCCATTCCTTCATACCAAATTCCTTTTTTTCAACCCCTGCCCTCAGCCCAAGACTTTGAAATGGTTTCTTTGAGGTACGAGCCTTGGCCATTCACCACCACTAGCTCTGGAACAAAGTCACTTTCTTTTCACTGCACCTGCTCCTTGTGATTGGCTTTTGCAAGCAGCGAGCAGCTGAGCCTGTGCTCGATTACACTATTTCCCTGTTTCTAGCATTCCCTTTTTCCTTAGATTAAAGCCTCCTTCATATGGTTTACAAGGCCCTGCATGAGCTGCCCCTGCTCATCCTCCAGCCTCAGAGCTCTCCATTCTCAGCCTCCAATCACAGGAACTACTTTGGGTTCCTCTGAAATACACATTTTCTCTGTCTTCCAAACCTTTGCACATGCTGTTCCCCCATCTCTACCACTCCTCTTCTTCCAACCTCCTTCCCCTCTTCTTAACTTGGTTAACTCTTACTTATCATGCATGTCTCAGCTTAAAAATGTCTTTCTATGGAAGTCTTCCTTGACTTTCACACCCTCATCTGCCCCTATCATGCCAATCATGCTGCATTATAATGGACTGATTACTTACCTGCCTCCTCCATTAAATGATAAGATGAATGAAGGCAGGGTCCAGACTCTTCCCTTCCAGCATGGTGCCCAGCGCATGGTAGGGGTTAACATTTGCTGAATGCACAAATGAATGCTGGGGCACTTCAAGTTCTTTAATATGGATGGAAGGCAAGTTTAGGGATGTGGGAGGGACAATGAGAATGAAAGATAAGCAGGGCGCAGATACAGAGGAAATCATGGAAATCATATTTTAGGCAAAAGTTTGATTTTGATTCTGTCTATGAGGGGAAGCCATTGACAATTTTACTCCCCAAATATACGGCCACTCAAGACGGTCAGTTTCTTTATCTCCCTGCTCCACATCATCTCTGTACTTTGATTCAGCTGGTCGCTGTCTATTCCATTCCTTGTTTCAAGCACATTTCACTTGCTTTCTGAAGCTTCCCCTGATTCATCCAGACTTCCCCTTTCTCCCTAGGCTTCTACAGTATTCTGAGCCAACACTACACAACCTATTACTTGACTGCGTTCTGTTTCACCAGGTGCTATTGTCAGGTTTCAGTCTGAAATGTCAGTTCTTAGCACACTCATGGTAGTAGAATGACCAGACATGCCAAAGTAAGGCAAGCATGAAAATGAAGTTTATCAAGGAAGAAAGATAAGATTACAGAGCAAGAGCAAGATACAGGTTTACAGAGTGTGATACATACGCCACAGATGACAACCAGACCCATTGTCGCAGCAAGAAAAGAGAGCTTGGTTATGGTCTGCAATTTGTCTTATAGTGCCTGGATTGGGACCTCCCTAGCAGCTCAGTCATCACCATGGAAGCATTTTGGACAGTTGGGAGTTGCATTACTACACATGCGGGTTGTTCTAAGTCAATTTCTGTACTCTGTGGTACCTATGCTGCTTGGCCCGAGGGCTGGAGAGTCCTTTGCATTCTTTTACAGTTGGCACGCTAAGTTCTGGTTGGCAGATTCATAGGGTATTCCCTCCTCCCCCAGGTACGACAGTTGCTCGGGAGATTACGGTGAAGCAGAGACTGATTATAGCTCCCCAAACATAGCATGCCTTTGATATTTGGTTGCTTTAGATATATCGTTTCCTTTGCCTGGAGCATCCTGTTATTCATCCATGTATCCACTCATCCATCCCATTCATCTATTCCTTCATGCATTTATTCATTCATTCAACAAATATGTGTTGAATGCATTTTATGTGATAGATCTTTGTTCTGGTAGAAAACTCTTTTTCATTCTCAGGGCTAAGAGCTCATTTTAAAGTTGCCCCAAAGCCTTCCCTCTCTGCCTCTGACTCCCACATCTCTAAGAGTTAGGTGCTCTCTATTGTGCTCATGGCACTTGCTACATGCCCATATTATACAACTTTACACACTGCATTGTGGTGGTGGCTTCAGAATTTCCATATTGAAGGAGATGAAAAGCAACAGTCTGATTGGCATTTGTAATGGGATTTACATTGAAGCTACACTTGCCCATCTTTTTCACATAAGATTTAAAAGATTTAGTTGTTTTTTTGTTTAAAGAATGGAGGTAGAAGTAGGTAAGATTATGCCCACTTCTTCCTCTAAGCCACCCTCTGGAGCTCCCACTGCTGTAATGAAATATGTGTTTTGATGTCTCTCTTGAAAACAATGACTACTTCTTATTCATCTTCATATAGGAAGAAGTATAGGATTTGACACGGCGCAGGTAGAATTTGTGGAATAAATAAATAAATAACATAGCCACCAAACGATACTACCACTTTCTGGAGAAATCACCAGGGTCAGCAGAAATCTCTGTAGCAGTGGTTCTCAGGCTTGACTGAGCATTGGAACCAACTGGGAACTGTAAAAATGCAGAAGCCTTAGTCTCACACTCAGAATTTCAAATGTAGATGTTCTAGGGTAGGACTTAGACATGAAGAATTTTAAAATATAGCCAAATAATGATAATGTACAGCCCAGACTAAAACCCACATAAGGGAACATCAGAGAGCTTGTTAAAACAGATTGACGAGCTCCATCCCAGAGTTGCTAACTTAGTAGGTTTGGGGTGGGGCCCGATCATTTGCAGTTCCAACAAGCTCCCAGGTGTTGTCGATGTTACTGGTCCAGAACTACCACTCTGTAGAATCAAGAATTTCATTCAGCTGAACTGTGACTCCCCTTCCCCTTATTAGCTTCATAATTGGCCCCAAGGATGGACTTACAAGAAAGTGTACTACTAGATTGTTTTTTATATTTTAATATATACCTTCTACTTCTCTGATAAGAATTTGAGATAGAAATGATTTGAGGGGTAACTGAAAAAGTTCTCTGGTAGTTACTCATTCACTCCTTTGGCTATTAAAAAAGCTTGTCAAGGTCTTTATTACAAATAATACAAATATTATAAAAAAAGTAAAGTTCCTCCACGGTAGAAATGGACTGCCGGGCTCAGTGGGGGACAGAGGGTAGTGAAGGATTCCAGAATAAACTGGTGTGGCATAAAAATATTTTGAGCTGAAGGCATTTGAGTTCCTGAAATCCCTTGTCTGCCTAAAAGTAGAGACTTTGAAAAGACCCCAACTGTTATAAATCAACCGGGGAAGACTGACTCATCATCAAAGAAGTCAGACAATGAGAAGTTGGCACTACATTGTCACAAAACTATCATATTTCCCATTTATTCTCTTAGGTCCCAGGATCCATTTATCTTTCCTAAAAGTCATTTGGTTTCCCATAAGCATCTTTTCATTCTCAGGGCTGAGAGCTCATGTTAAAATTGCTCCAAAGCCTTCCCTCTCTCCCTCTGACTCCCATATCTCTGAGATATCTTAGAGATGAAATAATCAAAATAGAAATAATCAAAAAATAAAAAAATAAAACAAAAATAATCAAAAGGCTGGTGTCTCTAAGATATCTAAGTTAGATGATCTCTACTGTGCTCATGGCACTTTCCACACACCCACATTATGCAACTTTACACACTGCCTTGTGGTGGTGGCTGCAGAATTTCCCCTTCACCTATTAAGAAGATACATAAGCCTCAAATTCTAACCTCTCCCCTCAACCCTCCCCGCCTTTTTTTTTTTTTAAAGAGACAGGGTTTCACTCCGTCACCCAGGCTGGAGTGCAGTGGTGCAATCATAGCTCACTGCAGCCTCGAACACCTGGGCTCAAGCAGTAGTCCCACCTCACCCTCCCGAGTAGCTGGGACTACAGGTGCCTGCCACCACACCCAGATAATTTTTACAATTTTTCGTAGAGACCGGGCTCTTCCTATGTTGCCTAGGCTGGTCTCAAACTTCTGGGCTCAAGCAGTCTTCCCACCTCAGCGCCTCCCAAAGTGTTAGGATTATAGGCATGGGCCACCATGCCTGGCCTAACTTTCCCTTTAAGTCACATTTGCTTGTGAACTCCCTTACATATAATATATACATGATTAAAATCTGCCTTCTTTTGCTGATCTGTTTTCTGTCAGTTTAATTCGAAGCCCCCCAATTACTGAACATAAGAGGGTAGAGAAAAAGTTCTTCCTCGCCAACAGTTCAAAATGCAGACTAGGGTGACTGGCGCTGCAAAGTCACCTGCTTGTTCCTTGAGGGCTGCCTGGGTTTGACTCTTAAGTTGTCCCTTAATAGTGATAGCCCAGGAATCCTGTCTTCAGTCGCTGGATGTCTTATCTCCTCTCCTCCCCAACCCTTGCACTAATGATCTCGTAACTCACCAAATGGAGCATGTACTTTAACCTCTTTTGTTCTTCAGGTTCCTCTACAATCTATATGTTGCCTGGGCAACAACCCAAAAAGGCCAACTTGGATATTTGGTCACTGCGATTACTACACTAATTTCATTGCTTTGGGGCAGAGCAACAAACAGGCTGGCAAACCTCAGCTCTCATCTGGAACACTCAGCCTTGGAAAGAGACTGAAGGAAATTAGGAGACCTCGGTGTGGTTCCAGTTCTACTTTTTACTTTCTGTGAGATCTGGGGCAATCATTTCAACTGCTATGGGCTTTTATTTCCTTATTTGTTAAATAGGGTTTTCCACCACATGGGGCTGTTTAGAAGATCAAATGAGAGAACGGAAGAGAAAGCACATGGTATTTGTCAAAGTACTTACAGTGGGGCCCAGCAGTCTTTCCTGCCTCCAGCACATTGTAACTAAGAAGGGACACCACAGTGCTTGTATTCCCACCCCATTCTATAAATGTCATTAAACACTGTAGAACATACCCAAATAAACCAGAGTACATATGTACTCATAAAAGAAGGTATGGCAGAAGCCCAGTTGAAAACCCAATCCGGATTGGCTCCAGACACACATTTTCTATTGCACTTTGCATCCGTGACTTCCCTACTCCTCATACCCATCCCACCTTCTAGCCTGGTGCCCAGGCCTCATTCTTTTTCTCTAGCTCATAGTCTGTAAACTCAAGAGAAAATATTCTTGCCGGGCCCTGACTCTCAAAAGGAAGAGGGAAGATTCCCAGTGGCTTAGAAGGGATGATACCTCATTAGCCCTTGAATAGACACTGGTACCCGTTAAAAAAGAATCTCCTAGTAAACTGGGTTGTTTTATGAGAGTGGCTCTTGGCCAAACCAGGAGAACTGAGGAGCTCTCTCCCTTCTGTGAAAATAAGTAATTCAAAATTTAAGCTGGTGGAGTCTAAATTATTTTGATTATGGGACCTGAGTCAGATGACAGACAGCTGTAACCAGGTAGCTATAACCTTTGTTTCTCTGATTATGGATTGGCCTTCTTCCTTACCTGCATTGTTTTGTAAAATGTTGCGAATGACTGGAGGGTGCCAGGGAAGACCTGCTCCCTCTGCACTGGTGATCATTACAGATTAACCTTCCTCTTACCTTTCTCACACAAAGCTTCATAGCTATCACAATGTCTTAAGACAGAATGTTAACACACTTTTTTAAATTGGAAAGGAAATGAAAACCAGCTATAAGGAAAAGAAAAGAAGCTGTAACTAATTAATTCATTGTAACTCTTACACCAGCCTTGTATAGATAATGCTACAATCCTGTTAAATTTCTTTTTCTTTCTATATAAGCAAGAACATAACTTTTAACCTTGGGGCACTGACCCCATTTCTCTGGAGTGTGTGGGTCCCAGAATGGCCATTCCCAGCTTTTCACTTGAATAAACTCTTTACAACTGGATTCTGAGCCTTTTGATTATTTCACGTTGACACCTCATTAGATATTTAAAAACATATTCTAGGTTGTTCTGTTCATTTCTTTTATAAACATGCATAACTTTAGTAAACAAAGGAACTAAGAATTTTTTTTTAATTAAAAAAATGCATTTTCTTGTTGGCCGGAATTGTTACCGTATTCTACCTTTGTTGACTGTTGTATTCAACTACATGTATATAATGGGAACAACATTTTGAGACAACTAAACCAATGTATTTTCATCCTCTGTAACCCATAGTTCCTAGTTTTACTGAGGCACCCATATCAAGCCAGACCAGAGTTTCTTCCATAGTATAGGGAGGATTCTCCCTCAGCCATTTAGCCATGAGGCTTGGTGCCCCGCCCCCCCCTCCAAGAAGGAGGCTGTGGTTATTGTTCATTCTGAAGAAGTAGGAGGATGGGAAAAGAGAGACAGAGGAAGAGGGAGTTGGTCAGATGCCAATGCCAGGGTTCTAGCCCTCTCCCTGGCTGAACCTCAAGGTGAGGAGGCTGTAGACACATCCAGATGGACACTGGGGAGTCCAAGTTAGCTGGATTTGGTGACTCCATTTTCAGGCATGGTCTTGGGAGCCCACAGGCCTCTAGGAGGAGCCCCACCTTTAGCGTCACTAATCCCAACAGTGAGGGGCACAGATGGGTGATCTCAGAGAAGGCAGAGGCAGCAGAGGCAGCATCCCTGGGCTGTTCCAGCCTGTATATGGTATATACAGTACCTGGAAGTTCCCAAGTGCCCTAGTTAGATAACATAAAGGGGTGGAAGCCTGATTGAACAGCCACAGTCTGGGGTCAGGATGAAGAAGTCTCAATATGCTGTGTCGTTGTTGTGGTTGTTGCTGTTAAATCAAGGGGGCGTATCTAAGACCTCAAACTCCAGTAACTTATGCCAGGAAGAGACAAAATACTAAATGAGCCAGGCTGGTGACAGACAAGAAAGCAGAGGACACATGCTTCTGAGGCCTCCTTCCCTGTGCCATAAGGTCATATACACTCCCATATACCCTGAAGGTCATCCTAGGGAAGCCTGAGCATTTATGTAAACTCTAGGTCATTCAAAAGAGGTTATTTAAAATGGCAGAAATAAAGGTCCTGGTGATTTGAAAGTTTAAAGATTGTTTCCTCTCACTGCTCAGTAGGTCGGGAGCTTGAGGGGAAAATTAAAGGAGTTATGGAAAAATACAGAAGTTTTCTTTCCTTTGTACAAGTAGAATGTACTTGTACAAAGTAGAATTGTAAAGTGTGCCGATTTCTGTAACATAAATCATTCACCATGGATAATTTTAAACTACCAACATAGCATCCCTGAATTTTGCAAGCTGGTGTGAGCAGATCCAGGATATGAATGCCATGTAGAAGTTCAACCCTGCCCCACATCTGTGGTGTAGTTGAATGACACAAATTGTTTGCCCCTTGGGTCTGTGTGCTTTCTTGGTTTGCACAATATTCAGTCCTGGAATCCTTGAAGAACAAAGTATCTGCACATACTCATTGTGATGTCATAATCCAGTCACTGACATGACTAGTTCTCTGATTCTTAGTCATCAGGCTTCACCCATGCTCCGAGGTTGCCCTGGGTTCTGTTAATGAAAGCACCTGGAACACCTCTGTGAGCCATCATTAGTATACTTTACCTACTTTCATCATCTTGACTTCATATCCTTCTGGCAGAAATTTCTAGAAACTGTGTTACAGTCTCTAAATTTTAAAAGTAATTTTTAGAATGTTTTCTTTGTATTGTTGTATATCATCCCAACAACTCTGTTAGACAGAAAAAAATGGTAGTAAGTCCATTTTGGAGCCAAAAAATGATGCTCAGAAGCTTAAGTGTCCAGTCAGAGCCCAGTCATGAAAACGGAAACCACATTAGGTACTTCAGCAGACAGATTTTAATATAGGGGATTGGTTGCTGGCATTCATATCTGGATCTGCTCACACCAGCTTGTGAAGCTGAGGGCTGCTATGTTGATAGTTAACAATTATCCATGGTGAATGATTTATATTACAGAAATTGGTACACATTACAAATCAGGTTTCTTTTGTTGTTGTCTTTTTCCTAAAGAATTAGTTATTAAATATTTGCAAGTATATCATTGGTTGTAGGCACTGAAGAGCTGGAAGAAAGCAAACACTGGGATAATACAGAGATAGTCACTGGACAAAGCAGCTACCACACCAGGGCTGGGAAACAAAGGGAAGAGGTTGGGTTATGAAAATTTAGGAGCTCAGAGAAGGGACTCCAGAGCCTAGGCTGCAAAGGAGGGGTGACTGTCGCCCTTGTGCTGATACATTTGAGGGGTCACGATGACAGTGGCCTGGAAGTGCTGAAGAAAACTGGAGGCCAGAACCTACTGCTGATGCTGGGGTGAAGCGGACAGGTGTAGCAAGGCTACAGAAAGGAATGTGTCCTACTCCTCCTCCTGCCTTGAGTCTCCCTCTAGCGCTCCTAGTGGCAGAGATTAACAGGGAGCAGCCCCAAAGGAGAAATGCGGTTTGCAGAATCCCAGCTGCAGCATCTCAAAGCCACATACAGAAGGTAGGTCCGGTGAGAGTAAATAGCTTAATAACTAGCACATTAAGCGACTTGCCCAGGTCACATAGCTAGTAATTGTGGTCTGCCTTGAATCCTGGGATGTCTCAATATCTAGAAAAGCTCCTGGTAAATAACATGCACTCAGTAAACATTTGTTGAAAGAAGGAGAGAAGGCATGCTACACTAGTTCAGTTCCATAGCCCACATTAAAGGCAAAAAGAGTCCAGAATATCCTTGGTTGCCCCTGTCAGTGTTGAGCACACTCACAGCACCAAGTATTTCTTTATATGACCTAGTTGTCTCACAGTGGGGCTGTCAGGGCTACCTAAGGAGGTAGTAATACAGCCTGGTGCTTTGGAGAAATGCAGATCTGGATTCAAATTCCAGCCCCACTATTTAAGAGTTGTATGGTCTTGAGCAAATTATTCAACATCTCTAAGTGTTGTTGTCCAACCAGGTTCATTTGCGCACTGCCCAAGAGGAAGCCAATGCACAGAGACAGGAGGATTTGCAGAAGAGAAAGAGTTTAATCTGCATAGTGCTAAGTGAGGCGAAGGGAGGGGAGAAATTTCTCAAATCTGCCTCCTGAGAATGAGAGACAGGATTTTTAAAGACAGTTTGGCATAGGCAATTGAGTCTGCTCACTGGCTGGGTTTGGGGCGGAACCATAGGGTTGTAGAAATTGTCTTCTTTGCTGACCAGGTTCTTGGGTGAGGGTCACAAGACCAGTTGAGTCAGTTCCTCGGTATGGGCCACTGGTCTGGGTGGGTCACCCATTCCTCTGGAATGCAGGATGTGGAAGATATCTCAGAAACTACCCCTAGGTTTCAAAAAGCTGATGTTGTCTGTGGAGAAAGCTAAGAATCTTTATGACCACCAGCTGTGTGGCTCCAGAGTGGCAATTACAGAGAAGCAAACAGGGGGGCAGTGGCTAATTATTATCATTATTTTTAACTAGGCTTGTGACTTATTTTAGCTAGGACCTTACCAAAGTTCTCTCCTTGTACCCCTTTATCAATTTGTAAAGGCGGTTTCATAAGCCTCACTTTCCCCCTCTATAAAATGGAGATAATAATGGTGGGAGGCTGGATCTGCGCAGGGCTGCCACAGTCAGGCCAAGGGCTGGACAGTGGAGGCCAGGCTGGCCAGAGCTCAGGCTCTGCAGCCCAGGAGGGTCTCTTAAACTGCACTGGGAACCCTGAGATAGGAATCTGTGAGTTCCCTAACACTTTTTTGTTTCAAAGCAAGTTAACTCCGGCCTGAAACAAACAGGGGTGTGGTGGTTCCTTACATTCAAAACGAAACAAAAGAAAGAAAACAAAGAGAGCGCCTGCCCCGAAGCCACGGACGACCTCTGGACCTTTTCCCAGGCAAACTGCAGCAGGAGGGGAGGGCGCGCCTTTGTGGCAGCAGCCTGGATTCAGAGCCTCACGGCGCTGCAGTCTCAGGTGCTCAGGTCCACGGTCCTGAACCCCAAAGACAGCGGGGCCCCACGGTGGTGTTGGCGGGGTTCGCCCAGGCCAGGGGTGGGGGTGGGGTAGACCGCTTGCCCGGCGGGGTCTAGGGCCGGGAGGGAGCACCGCCCGCTCCGTCTACACCGTGCCGCGCCCCGCCCGGGGCAGCACCCGCTCCCCCTGCCGGAATCCTGGGAATGTCGCCGCCTGGGGAAGCATCTGGCGGGCCTCTGGGCAGAGCGAGGGGTCAAACCTGGAATTTCTCGGGTGTTTTTGCACAAAATCCCCCCAGTGATTTCAGCCCCGTGAAGTTGCCGCCAACGGAAGTGAGCAGGAAGCTGCCCACTTCTTCTGGGGCGGCCTTTGTCTCAGCGTCTTCCGATCCCCGTTCGCAGAGCGACCCAACGCCTCTCCCCGTGCTCGGAGGATTCTTTCTTTGTGTCTGCGGGAGGAAGCCCCTCTCGGGCTAAGCCGGCGGAGCGGCCCCCGGCAGCCGTTTCCAGCTGGATTGTCGCCATCTTGCGGCAGGATCAGGTGGCCGCACGGGCCCACGGGCCAGATCCGCACGCCCACAACTTGCTTGGGTCCCAAGCACCTTCCCTTCTTTCTCCAGCCTGCTAGGACTGGAATTTTAACATCATGTTCTCTGGGCATAGGCGTTAAGCTGTGATGCCTCTGTTCTTTTCCCAGTTGCATGGGGCTGTCTTCCTAAAGGCAACCAAAATGTTAGGTGGCGAGTCCAGGAGTGACAGTGCTGCAAGTCTTCCTGAAGGGCTCTTGCCCACCTCCCATCCCCCCACCCGCATCATAACCAACCTGAATGAAGTGCCAACCCCTCACCAATTTCCCATGAGACAAACCAATGATTAAGAAGACAGACGCACTCGGTCTTGTTCCTACTGGTTAGTAATGTTATTATACTTGATGAGTATTATTAAAGGACCCCTGTTATTAAAGACTTCCCATTATTGTTATTATTATTTAGCATTTATAATGTATTCTGTATTTTCAAAGCACTCAAAGTCTATTATCTCCCTGGACTTTCGAAACACTACAGAGAAGTAGACAGGTGACAGCTTCATTTTGTAAAATAGGGAAACTGAGGCACTGTAATTAGTGCAGAGTATGTGGATTGATGAGTCAACAGCAGTCATTTCTTCCTAGCTGATTACTGTCTTATTCCTAAGTGTCACAGATTCCAGTAGATGGTAAATAGACACCCTAACTTGGGAAACTAGTGTCTCTCACCCACTTTTATGATCCATTGTAATCTCGTTAGAACCCAGTCACAGACGTTTTCAAACTTGAGTCATATGCTCATTATAGTTAGCATAAAGGTGATGTTATTTGTATTTTATTTTATTTTTACAAGTCAAACACAATCCATTAAAAAAATAGGGATACTACAATCAGTATACCAGCTGTATCTTGATTTGAAGAATAAATTGGTTTTCAAGAAAAATACTCCATTCATTAGACATAACAAGCAGAAAAAAAGGCCAATAAAAAACAACAGTATTATTTTAAAATCTATTATCCTGAGACAAGAAAAACTATTTTCTGCTTTCAGACTTTGTTTCTTGTTTTCAAAAAAGTTTTCAGTCTTATCAGTAGATGTACTCATATTACCACAGTACCTTAAGTTCTTTTGATAACTTAGTTTTCTCTCCAAAAGCAACAACAAAATAAGTAAATTTGCTCTGTTCATAGAAAGCAGTCACATAATGCTCTCCCTCCCCTGCCTTGCCCCGGCAAAAGAAACGCACTCAGTCATTCTAGAGGTTTCCAGTGGAAAGCTTTGGGTTTACATTTGGAACAAGGTCAATGTTGAAACAAAGGAAGGTTTGAGAGGCTTGTTCTACCATCAGATGACAAAAGCAGCCTAGTCCCCAGCAAGGCTATAAAGCTGAGGAAGTTTGTCCTTGGAGTCTTCCCATACAACTTCTAGTGAGCTTTTTTTACCTGGTTCTTACCAAAAATAACAAATTTCTAAATATCAACTTTTAAGGAAGTTGTCAGTTCCAGGTTCCATGTGACTAGGACAAAAAATAAATAAAAATAAAAGAAGAAAGTTGTCAGGAATCAGATTAGTCTTTTGAATTTTTCCTAATGTTCATTCATCTCATTCATTGACTCAGAAGGAATGTATTTATACATTATATTAATAAATAGCTACTCTTTTTTTTTTTTTTTTTTTGAGACAGAGTCTTGCTCTGTCACCCTGGCTAGAGTGCAGTGGCGACATCATAGCTCACTGCAACTTCAAACTGCTGGGCTCAAGCCATCCTCTTGCCTCAGCCTCCTGAGTAGCTGGGAATACAGGCATGAGCCACCACACCTGGCTAATTTTTCTATTTTTAGTAGAGATGGGGTCTCGCTCTTGCTCAGGCTGGTCTTGAACTCATGAGCTCAAGCGATCCTCCCCCCTTGGCTTTCCAGAATGTTAGGATTACAAGTGTGAGCCCCCATGCCCTGCCTAATATTTAATAGCTACTCTTGATGGGCCTATGATAATAAGCACTGCACTTAAATTTATTATTCCTGCGCAGTGATCCTTTGAAGTAGAGTCTCATTATTCCCACTTTACAGGTGAGGAAACTAAAGTTTAAAAAAAGTTAAAATAACCTGCCCACAATCGTGCAGCAACAGGGAAAGCTGGGATAGGTACATATAGCTGTGACTCCTGTGCACACAGAAATATTAAAGCCACCACCCTCTGGAATCCTTCAAGAAAATAAGACTCAGGAAAATAAAAGGTAAATAGGAAATGAGGAGTCAAAAATACAGAGAAAACATTTCCAGTCAGAAGGCCCTGTGTGTACATTTATTGTGTGTATGGAGTGGGCTCCTACAGGGCCAGCCCTGCTCTGTCAGCCAACCCCTAAGCCTCATCTTTTTGTCCTCTGACTAAGACCAGCTCGATAAGCTGGGAGAGGGTGACCACCCCATAGAGAAGCTCATGACTTCCCCAACTCGTTCAGACTCCTTCAACTTCCAACTAATGGGGAAGCGGGTTCTCCCGAGTGACCTCAGCCTCCGCCAGATATAAAGGAAGCCCAAAGCCCTAGGCGGTCCTAGCTGGAAACCAGAAACAGATGTGTACTAGCCTGGCAAACAGGGATTTTCCAGGGCATGGCAGCTCGCCCTGAATAAGAAAGGGTGACATAACAAGAGGAGAGGTGATTTCCACTCACTATGAGATTTAAGAAATTGGTAGGCAATTGATAGGCAATGTGAACTAATGCTTGAGTGTAGTTCTCTGGAGCCAGATTGGATTGCAATCCCAGCTTTATCACTTACTAGCTATGTGACTTGGCCAGTCATTTGCCCTTTCTGTGAATCAGTTTCTTCATCTGTAAAATGGAGGTGATTAGAATACCTACCTCATAAGATTGCTGTGTGAAGATTATATGAGTTAATGCAAATGCTTAGAGCAGTATCTGGCTCATGGTAAACACACTGCAAATGTTAGTATTTATTATCATTGTATTTCTTAATTGAAAGAAACTTTTCACTCAAATATGTCTGAGCTCCTATCCCTAACTGGGTGGTCCTGAGTAAGTTACTCAAACTCTTTAAGTTTCAGTTTCATCATCTGGTGGTAAAATGCTGAAATCACACCATCTTGCAGGAGCATTGTGAGTATTGGGTGAGGAAATCTGTGGAGACACTCGTCACAGTATTGGCCATGTCACTGTGGCTCAACAAATCCCTGTTTCCTTTTCTTAATTTAGTAATAGTGAACAATTTTTGGTGTGCTTAGTGGCAGAAAAATAATAGCACAAATGAACATATGCATAATCCATAAAATATATCATAATTAAACTACATAAATTAAAATACATTTTATAATTAAAAAGAGAACCCTCCGGCTTATAGGGATGCCATGAGTACCCAGTTATAAAGTGGCAACCACGCAGGGCTGTTTCTCAGGGAAACTGTGAGGCACAAGTCTATCTCCTGGCTCCTGTCAGATTCCACCTCACCTTCCTCTTCCTATTGCCTCGGGGTAGGAACTTCCAGAGGGATGTAGGGGCCGCAGTGCTCACAGTTGCTTCAGTACCGTTCCTTTTCCCCTGAAGCCCAGGCCAGAGCGGCCACAGCTGGCGCTGAGGTGGAGGGAGGGGCTCAGGTGGGGCCCCTGGTCCTCCCCGAGAAGCGGGGCAAGCTTGGGGTAGTTGCCTGCACCCCCTGCTCCTCAAAGTGTGGTGCGAATCTTCGGCAGCAAGGTCAGCAGCCTCCAGGGGCTGGTTAGAAATGCAGAATCTCAGGTCTCACCCCAGACCTACTTAATCAGGATATGCATTTCAACAAGATCTAGAAGCCTGTGAAAGCTAGAGAGGCGCTGGAGCTAGAGCTTTTAAAGCCCACTCTTCGCGGCTTTATCTGAATGGACGCTGAGATTGGGACACTCTAAATGGTGTCTCATCTTCATTTCCTCTCCGCTTGAGTCCACACTGTGTGCTTTGTAAATGGAAGAGACAATGGCCTGCTATGCAGAGAGTGCCTGCTTTCATTGTCAGGACTCAAGAGGCTCAGAAGTGGGAGATGGCCCGGATGACAATTGGAAACTCACTTCAGTGGCAAGCGAGGTGGCAAAGGCTATGATCTATCAGTATGGCGTGTCTACAGGGGACCTACTGTGTGCCAGGCACCTACTACGTGCACGCATTGTGGGTGACACAAAGAAATGGCATGGTGCCATGGAAAACACGGGACTGAGAGTGCTTAGAAAATCTGGGCTCTTGTCCAAATTTCACTTTTAATTGCCTGGGCAATTTCTGTCACCTCCCCCCCCACATCTGCGTTTTCTCATCTGAAAAATAAATAGGTCAGATAAGAGGACCCTAAATTCCCATCCAGCTCTAAAGAGACGTGTCTCAAATAGCCCTAGCCTCAAACCTTTGGTAAAATTGAGTAGATAAAATGAATTTAAAAGATTACACAAGAATCCCGGGAGCAACTCAGGACAGGATGTGATTAAGGGCTGAGTTGTGTGGAATTGGCGGCGCGGGAGCACCGACTCCTGGAAGCCGTGTGTAAAGTGCGGAAGTGTCTGGAACCTCTGTAAACGCCTCCTCCCCTGGCTCCCAGAGCCCCTTCGGATGGGGGCCGGCTGGACTTTCACACGTGGACACTAGGTGTCGCTGTCATGATGCGAAATCTGAGGCCGGCGGGGAAGCTCATAGGGAAAACCTGAACCTCTCCAGGTAAAGGAGCAAGACTGGTTTCCAGACCTAGAAAAACGGATTTCTAAAAGTGCGGAGGAACTCCAGATACGGGGCTGTCTGGGGTCTAAGCAGGAACTAGTGCATACACTCCACACTTCCCAGGCTGGCTCAGATGTCTTGAAAGAAGGGACCAACAAGAATGTCATCAGAGAGCACACAACGGAGCCGACCCCCATAAACACACAAATACGCACACACATGCGCACACACACACACACACACTTTTCGGATATCAGGGTGTCAGGAACCTTTCTTCTTATACTGGGTCTCTACCCCACGTTCTGGGCTCTGCTACTCTGCTCCTAACTGGCCTTACAAATAGTCACTAAGGAACTTGGACCCAAATCGGAAGCCCTTCCTCCGCACTCCCGACCCCAGGACAGCTTTGCTCTGGCAGTGGAGACAGGAGGCTTCAGCACAAGCCTGGGACCCTGGCCTGGTCACTGTCCAGAAGTGGACAGTGTCCACTCCGGACTTGCCAGAGCTCCCCAGCATTCTGCCCCAAGCTGTTTCCCTGAAAAGGGCAGGTGTGTGAGGAGAAAAGTAGCATCTATTAGGTCATAAAATATGAAATGTCTAATTTTGAATCAAAAGTTTAGTTTATTATATCTTAAACAAGAAGAAGTACAATTAATCAAAGTATGCGCCTAAACGATTGACACGGTTTTGCCATCTTAATGGTAACCTGCTTATGCCAGCAGCGAAGAAGCCTGGAGAGTGAGTGGCAATGAAATTGCCAAAGGTGCTTTCCACAGCTTGTTGAGAATTGAATATTTTCCCTTTGGAGAAGTGGTCCAAAGCCTAGAAGAAGTGGTAGTCAATTGGTGCAAGATTTGGTGAATACAGTTGGTGACAGAGAGTTTCCAAATCCAGCTTCTGTAGTTTGAGCAGTGTTGTTTTTTTATGACATGTGGTCTTGCAAGAGGATTGGCCTGTCTCTGTTGACCAATCTCAGCTGCTTCATTGCAAGCAGCCTCATCATTTCATCCAGTTGGTTGCAGTAGACATCCTCTGTAATCAACTGACCAGGTTTCATGAAGCTGTAGTGGACAATACCAGCGCTGGACCACCAAACAGACACCATGAGCTTTTTTGGATGAATATTCTGTTTTGGATTGTGTTTCAGCACTTCATCTTTATCCAACCATTGTGCCGAATGCTTGTGATTGTCAAAAAGAATCCATTTTTCATCACACATAACAATACAGTGTAGAAATAGTTCACCTTTATGTCATGACAGCAAAGAAAGCAAGCTTGGAGACAATCTCTCTTCTGATGCTTGTTTAATTCACGTGGTATCCATCTATCCAGCTTCTTTACATTGCCCATTTGTTTCAAATGTTCTAATATTGTTGAAATACTAATGGCAAATCTTCCTGCTAATTCATGCATAGATTGAGATAGGTTTGCTTCCACTACAGCTTTCAGCTCATCATTATCCACCTTGGTGTGAGGTCGCCCACATGGCTCATTTTCAAGATTAAAACCACCAGAACAGAACTTCTCCAACCATCGATGTACTGTGCGTTCATTAGCCACATCCTTCCCAAACACTTCATTGATATTTTGAGCTGTCTGTGCTGCATTGGTTCCATGATGGAACTCATATTCAAAAATAACATGAATTTTGGACTTATCCATGGTTTCACAAAAATTACTCTAAAAAAAAATTTCGAAAGATAATCACAAGCCAAAACATGCGTTTGAAAGACTGAGGATGTACCTTCACAATAAAAAAAAAGTGTCAAAGTGAAATGTCAGAGATATCAACTGTCAAACTTAGTACTTAAGGAAATCAGACATTCGCTATTTAATAAACTGATACTAAGGCTCCACTGTGAGCCAAGCTCTGGCTGCACACTTTACGTGTGTTATTCAAGAGCCCACTCCTTTGGTACTGGTTCCCATTACCCACTCCAGCTCTGCTCCTGAAAAACAACACAGACAAATTGAAACCCTTGGGAAAACCTTCCTTCTCCTGGGGAAATAAACCAGCAGTTACTGGCACAGAACTTGACCCTCCCCACCATCTTGGTCATTCTCAGTTCTGTTTCTTGACAGCTATGTGACAATGTGTATGTCATTTAATCTTTCTGAGCCTCAGTTTCCACATCTGTAAAATAGAGATAATAAGCTTATACCTCACAAGGTCATTTGAGCATGCTTTGTTACGTATAAGATACCATATAAGACGTTATATAGAAATCAATTTTTTTAAAAAATTTCTTATAGTTTTATCTTTTTATCAAAGTATAATTTATACACTGATAAGTGCACATGTCATCGGTGTATAGCCCATTGAATTTTGAGACTAAACATACCAGCACCCAGACAAAGAACAGAAAACTCCCAGTATCCCAGGGTGCCTTCATGCCCCAGCCAGTTACTCACCTACCCACCTCCCATCCAGGGCTCACATTATCTTGACTTATAAGAGCACAAATTAGTTTTTAATTTTTGTACTTCATATAAATGGGATCATACAATATGTATTCTTTTTTCTTTGGCTTCTTTCACTAAACAGCCATGTTTTTACATACAGCAATAGTTCATTCATTCTACTTGCTATATAGTATTCCATTGAGTAACTATACAGCAATTTATCCATACTACAGTCGATGAACATTTGGGAAGTTGTCTGTGGGGAGGAGCTATTACAAATAGTGCATCTTTGATCATTCTACTACATTTCTTTTGGTAAACATTTATACTTATTTCTGTTGGACATAACACTTTGCTTTTGTTTTGTTTTGTTTTGTCATTGTTTGTTTGTTTTGTGTTTGTTTAGAGACAGGGTCTTGGTCTGTCACCCAGGCTGGAGTGCACTAGTGTGGTCATAGCTTACCACAACCTCAAACTCCTGGGCTCAAGCAATTCTCCTGCCTCAGCCTTCTGAGTAGCTGGGACTACAGGCACACATCACCATGTCTGGCTAATTTTTTAAATTTTTTGTAGAGACAGGGTCTTACTATGTTTCTCAAGCTGGTCTCCAACTCCTCGGCTCAAGTAATCCTCCTGCCTTGGTATCCCAAAGTGCTGGGATTATAGGCATGAGTCATCATGACTGACCAACTCTGCTTTTTAATATTTTCTTTTTTGTGCCCATTTCAAATTGGAATTTGCACATGGTAAAGCCTCTGTATTTTGGTGTGACAAGCACACTTCCTGGTAGACTGGCTAAGAAGGTTGGGGCTGGCAGAATTTTACCAGCTGCTGAAGTGCTTCCTTTAATGGGTGCGTAGCTGTGTTTCAGTCCTGCACAGCCACCACAGTCTTGTTTCCTTTGTTTTAGTCCTGTCTCCAAAATTAGGTTGTCAGAGCACTGAACAAAAAGCCTCATATTTTTCCCTTGCCTGTCTCCCACGGAGCTGACCAGAAGTTGGAAGTAAAGTGGATGGACATTCAACTGATTATTTTCGTATTAAATCCGTTGGTTTGGACCACACCACACTAGACTGAACCAGAACAGCCAGTGAAGGAAGAGCTCCAGACCATTCTGGAGTGGGAAAGGGTAATGGAAAAGGGCAAACCTCTCTTTCCTGGATGTCTCAGAAAAAGATTGGTGTTTCATTGGTCACATGCCTGGCCCTGAAAAAAAAAAATCAATCCAGCCACAGTGCACATTTGTCTGGTTTGTAAACTATGCACATATATTCTTTTAATTAAATTTTAAAATCATGAAATAAAGAAAAGCACATAAAATACATAGATGTAATATAGTGACAAATTAGACCATGAACAACTGTGTAATCACTATGCAGATCAAGAGAGAAAACGTCACTGGCGTCCCAAAAGTCCTTTCTTCCTGTGTCTCTTCCTAGTCATAACTGCCTTCCTCCTTCCCTCTAGAGATGATTATTATCTTGACTTTTACAGTAATCATTTCCTTTTCTTTATAGTTCTGACAAATAAGCATCCTTAAAAAAGAATAGTTTAGTTTTGCCTGTTTTGAACTTTGTATAAATAACCATGTGTATTTCTTTGTGTCTTATTTCCTTTTTTTTCGCTAAACATTGTTTTGTGATTGATCCAGGCTGTTTCATGTAGCTACGATTTGTTCATTTTTATTGCTGTATAGTATTTCAATGTATAAATATACTACAATTTATTTATTCATTTTATTGTTGTTGGATATTTGGGGTTGATTCCAGTTTGGGCTGATTACAAAAAATGGCTATTATGCACAGAGCCATTTCTTTTTTTTTTTTTAATATCACCATTTTACAGATGGAACATGGCCATTTCTATGTACATTTCTTGATATACACATATATACATTTCTCTAGGGTACACAGAAGGGAAATTACTGGTTCATGGTACATGCATATCTTCAACTTTAATAGATTCTACCAAATTGCTTTTAAAGTTGTACCAATCAACACTCTCATAAGCAATATGCAAAAGTCACGTATTTCACATCTTTGCAAATACTTTGGATTGTCAAACTTCTTAATTTTTGCCAAACTGGTGCTTTTATACTGGTTTTTCACTGTGCCTTTGCTTTGTACCTTCTTGTTTATTAAAGCAATGAGTGCTTTTTTTTTTTTTTTTTTTTTTTTTTTTTTTTTTTTACAGAGTATAAATTTGATGACTTGGGCGTGTGCCGGGTGGGACCAACTGGTAAAGGGCGGAGTACCA
>CAUYSK010015524.1:0-10096 GCA_963575035.1 Avahi laniger | reverse complement strand
CTTTACAAAGACTGTGTCCTTGTGGTTCATGGCCATTGCTTTATTATTTTTCCTGGATTCTCTCCTTACCTCTGGAAGTTTATGTCAGTTCAACATGATCCCAGCCAAATGTTTAATGTGCACACTATATTATTTTCTATAATCTCTGTTGTTGTATTTCTATTTTTATCTCTGTCTCTATCAATCAATATATGCATATAGATATATGTAGATGTAGATGTGCATAATATACACACATATTTTTCTTTTGTGAAATATATATGTTTAAGATACACATTGTTTTTCTACACTATAGAGGAATTTGGGGTAAAAATGACATAAACAGTAGACAGATTATTGAGGGAGACAGTCTTGTGTTACTGTCTGATAAGCACTTACAAGTAATGCTTAGCATCTCATTTTGCTCTTGGTGCTGTAAAAATCAGAGCTAGAATGATTTTATCTCATATTTGTACAACAATATGGCTAATAACTGGTCTAGTCTGGGCTCAGCTTGTGAAACTGACTCTTACCTGGTCAGTTTAAAAATTACATTTTAAATTTCACTTTTATTTTGAGAAAACAAATACAGGTTGACTATCCCTTATCTGATATGCTTGGGACCAGAAGAGTTTCAGCATTTGATTTCTTTTGAATTTTGAAACATTTGCATTATTCTTACTGGTTCAGCATCCCAATCTGAAAATTCAAAATCTGAAATGCTCCAGTGAGCATTTCTTTTGAGTGTCATGTCGGTGCTCAAAAAGTCAAATTTTGGAGCATTATGGATTTTGGATTTTCAGATTAGGGATGTTCAACCTACATGTATATTTCACAAAAGAAAAATATGTGTGTATGTTATGCATATCTATATCTGCATATGTCTACATGTATATATTGATTGATTGATAGAGACAGAGATACAAAGATAGAGATACAGTGATGGAGAGTATAGAAAATAACAAAGACTGCATTTTCCCCATCTAAAAGAAACACTTGTTAATATTTTTCCATATTTAGTCTATCTTATTTACTTTCTTTTTTAAAAAAAGTATTAAATAATAACAGATAAAGTTGAAATGCCCTTTAAATATTGCTAACTCCCCTCAATCAATCACAATTGTATCCATGAACAATGCATAGAATTGTTCTTGTATGTATTTAAATTGTTTTGATGGTAGCATGATATCGACATAACTGAAAAAATTTTAACTCACCGTCATGTTTCTGACATCCATTTGGTAATAATTATAGGCCTAACTCATTCTCTTTAGCAAGCATCTGAGTACACCACATTTCATTTATCTAATTCCCTATCGTTAAATATTAATATTTGTTCATTTCTAATTTTTCACTATTTAAACAATTTTGCAACAAATGTCTTTGGGCATTTCTATATATATAAATCTTTTTCTAGGATACATGTGTAGAAGTAGATTTGCAAATTGTGGAATCAAAGAAATTTCAAATTTAATTGATACTCTCAAATTATTTTCTCAAGTAGTTATGCCAATCTACTCCTCTCATCTTCACCGACACTTGACATTTGTTCATCTGTCTCAAATATCCTAACATTTCTATCCATCTCATAGACGAAAAGTGGTAACATTATTTTTTGTTTCATTTGCAGTTCCCTGGTTGCTAATGAGTTTAACATGTTTTCATAAGATTGTTGTAGTATCGTGTAGCAGGCTCTAGGGTCAGACTGCGGGGTTTCAATTCTAGCTCTGTCCTTTGTTAATTCAGAGATAATGGGTAAGTTACCTAATTTCTCTGAGTCTCGGTTTCCTCATCAGTAAATGGAAAGAAAATAGCATATACCTTAAGAGGTTGTGAAAAGGATTAAATGAGATAATACATGTAAAGCACTTATTATAGTGAATAACAAATAGTAAGTGTTCAATGAATATGAGATGTTTTTTGACTTTTTTTGATTTGTAGTTTGTTATATGTTTTGGACATTAATTTTTTTGTCTATTTCATGCATTGAAAATATCTTCTATGAGTTTATTACTTATTTTCTTTATTGCAAAAGTAGTACATGTCTATTCTTAAAATTTTATAAAGCAGGGACAAAAAGAAGAAAATAAAAATCATTCATTTACCTTAAAATCTAGACATAACTACTGTTAACATTCCAGTGTCTATGTTTCAGGATTTAAGTTCTTAAAATTGCTTTCATTAGTATTTTAGAAGAAATATTCGTGACATTCTTAAACAATTCATTTGTTTTCATGAATTTTGAACTGAATTGTACAGTATGTATTCTTCTGTAACTTTGCATAATCACTGAACTATAGGTTTTTGACGTTTATTCATGTGAATTTATTTTAATTGCTGAAGAATATTCTTTTCAGTCTCTTTTGATGAATAAAATAGAAGGACACAACAGATTAGAATGAAGACTGTTGATGAATAGAGTTCTTAATTTAATGCAGATGATCTTATGGATCTTTTGCTTTATGATTATGAAAGGAACGCCTATCAAAGATTTTACTGAGCTCATCAATTCATGAAGGAACCAGTAAGATGTTAGGACTGGTTCAAGCAAGAATTTGACTTAGAGAAATTTATGTTCTCTACTGAACAAATTTCATTTGTGTTGCAATAAATAGGGATCATTTGCATTACTATGGGCAGGAGTCATTTACATTGCTATCAGTTTTCTATAACTTAACAGCTACATTTGCAGCATTATAAAATATCCTAGTCCATAGAAAACCAATCAAAGGAGCACAGTCATACAAAACCAGATAATCCTCAGAGGATCTGCTAGACAACGCACATCACTGCCCCAAGAGGGCACCAAGAAATTTCTTTTGCCCTTTTGCAAGTGTTAGATATTTTTTTCCCTCCACAATATCCCCTCTTGTGATCTTAAATAATCTTCAAAGATTACTCTTGCTCACAAAAAATGCTGGTCTCATTGTGTTTGGCCTGTTGCTTATATAGGTATAGCAAGAACGTTAACCACGTAGGCTTCCTTGAGTTTGCTTTGCAAATCTAGAGACATGCTGTATTGAGCAACTTCTAAAGCCAAAGAATTAACTTCTGTCTGGAAGTTTTCATAAGGAATCTCAAAATGGAACTTTTAAAATCTACTGTTATTTGTTATACTGAGGCTAGAAAACCAAGCCCAAGAAATTTTCTCTTCGTGTTTTACTGGCAATACCTATAAATTTGGTTGAACTCTTCTATCAAGGCCTTAAAATTTGCTAAGGTTCCCACTGGCCAGATAGGGATTTTCTTTACTACCTGCAAAGTTGGAATCTTGCAAGACAAATACCAGGCTAGGCCTCCTGGGAATGCTCTGCAGAGACTGGCTTATAAGTAAAGTGAACCCTTAGCTCACCATGCCTGATTAAAAAGTATTCATTGTCAAACATGTCTTTGGCTATATAACCAACCCCACCAAGTATATCTTGATTAAAAAGAAAAGAGATTCTATTGAATGTACAGTAATAACTATGTCACAGTGAAAAATAAGGAGACTAATTTGAGTTTCTGAATGTTAGTGGGTTAATAAGAATCAGATACAAGCTTAAAATGTTTCATTTTAGTTTACAAAAACAGGATCTATTTAACTGATGTTAGAGATAGCTTGAGAGGAAAAAGTTTTTTTATATGCCCATAAAAAATAGAACATTAAAAATAATAGCAACAGTGATCCAAACAACCTCATCAGTTCTTTCAACTCTACATAATTAAGTCTTGCTTTGCTCATCTCTGGTCAGCAGTCAATATCATGTAATCGGCCTTAATCTAAGCTGAAAGAGGCCTGGGAACCCTGACTCAGTCCACTCAGTACATTTGGAAATCTGCCTAAGCAGTATCAGTTTGGAAGCCTGTACCCAAGTGTCTATTCTTTGAAGTTGCAGATGATCAGAGTACCTTGTCATTCCTTTCTATGAGGGTCTCAGACTATTGTTCTTTGTTGAAGACACAAATTCTGGCCTGTAGCTTACAGCTGAGCCTCTGGATAAGCATCCAGAGTAGAACATGTGCTGCCCGTAGATGACAAAGACTCAATGGATGTCATTAATTTTTTACAGCAGCCAATTATATCAAAACGTAGGGGAGTGAGGTATTCTTTTCAGGCTTAGAGAATAATTATTTTGTAAGGGTTTGATCAATGTTTCCTTTGAGGGTAAGAAAATATTATGGGCAATGAGGATCCTGGAAAATCCTGGGAGGCTTCCCATAAAGCGTATGATTTCTGAAATATTTAAGTTAATGATATTTTAATAATACAAACTTTATGTAGAGAAAGCTAGAATTTGCTACTTTTTTTAAAAATAAAAAACAGCACCAATTTATTATCTTACAGTTGGGTAGGTTGGAAGTTTGACAGCAGTCTCACTGGGCTAGAGTCAAGGTATCCGTAGGGCTGTGTTCCTTTTGGAGGCTCTAGCAGAGAATCCATTTTCTGGCTATTTTGAGCTTCTGGAAGCTGCCTGAATTCCTTGGCTTGTGACCTTCTTCCATCCTGAAAGCCAGCAATGGCCTGTTGAGTTGTTCTTACATTGTGTCACTCTCTAGAAGTTTCTTCTGATTTGACAATCCTTGTAACTCCTACAATAGGGTTGAGCTAATTAAGAAATGTGGAGAACATCAGTCAGACCTTATTGTTTCTACCATCTCTACTTTTATAATGTGAGAGAATAAATCTTTATGATTTTCCAGGGATACTCTAGGAGATCTCAAATAGTTTTAGGTAAAAAGATACCATGAAATTACTTCATTTTTCTAAGTTTAGAATCTGATCTTGAGGAGGTAAAAATGAGCAACATTTTATCACTTGAATAAGATAGGCTCAGGGGAACCTGAGAAGCAATGTTTGGTTATCTTTTCTAACCAAAGTGTCAATAATATATTTTAAAATAGACATAGAAGATGGCCGGGCACGGTGGCTCACACCTGTAATCCTAGCACTCTGGGAGGCCGAGGCGGGCGGATTGTTTGAGCTCAGGAGTTCGAGACCAGCCTGAGCAAGAGCGAGAC
The DNA here is from genome assembly GCA_963575035.1 of Avahi laniger. NCBI lineage: Eukaryota > Metazoa > Chordata > Mammalia > Primates > Indriidae > Avahi > Avahi laniger. The sequence goes on along the minus strand of CAUYSK010015524.1, from coordinate 5,116 downwards.
CCCATCTCTGCTGAAAAAATAAAAAGAAATTATCTGGACAACTAAAAATATATAGAAAAAATTAGCCGGGCATGGTGGCGCATGCGTGTAGTCCCAGCTACTCAGGAGGCTGAGGCAGTAGGATCGCTTGAGCCCAGGAGTCTGAGGTTGCTGTGAGCTAGGCTAACGCCACGGCACTCACTCTAGCCAGGGCAACAGAGTGAGACTCTGTCTCAAAAAAACAAAATAAAATGAAAAAAAAAAAAAAAAAAAAAAAGAAAGAAGAAGGGGACATGATTATATATTACTTTAGCTCTTTAACAAATGAGGAATCTTTGTTCCATGTTTGTTTTTAATACTCAAAGACATGATACAATCAACATAAAACACAGAAAATTATTCTGGTAAGGCACAGAATCACTGCTTTCTAGGAAGATTAAACAGAAAGTGCAACTTTTACCAGTCCTTGTTAAGAACTCTAAGAAAATTTATTGTTTTAACAGAGATAAAGCCAAATTTAAGTTTTCCATTAATATCATATTTACAGTATGGATTTTACAATTTCTCTTTTTAAAAACAAAATAGATACTGAGTATAATCCCATGAGAGCTGAACAAACCTTACCAATATCTTAACACATTTCACAGCTTATTTTGCTAATATTTCTTTGCTCCAGAAGTTGATAGATTCCTAGACCAAAAAGTTATAAGACTAAGGAAGATTTGAATAGCATGCTTATCAAGATTTTGTGTGTGCGTGTATTCTATTACCCAACACACAAGAAAAACAAGCAAACAAGAAAAATGTATTAAAAAATAGCCACTTGCTACAAGAAAATCTGAACAAATTCTAAAAAATCAATATTATCAAATCATATCCCTGAAATAAAATTAGAAATCAGCAATAACAAGATAGTGAAAGAAAACAAAAAACAACAAAGAAAAACATATACTTTAAATGTAAACAACTTACTTATTAGTAATTCAACTTGAAGAAGAAATCACAACGAAAATTACAAAATTTTGAACTGACCAAAAGTGGAAGCACTACACATGAATATTTTTGGTCTTATATCTAAAGCAGAACTTAGCGGTAAATTTATACCTTACAATTCATTGATCTGAGAAGAGGAGACTTCCATCTCCAGAATTATGATGAGTTAAGTTATTTGGACCAATGTTCCCACCAAAAACAACTGAGATTTTTGGATAAGCTATTTTAAAAATCTTGAATATACCAAAGAGCTTAAAAAAGAGTAAAAGTTACCAAGTCAAACTCTAAAGCATTGCACAGAACCAGAAAGACATCCTGAGCCAAGTAACCATTGTGCTCTGAGGGCATTTGCTGATCCTGGAAAACTTAAGTTTTATGTTCATAGCTCCATGGGATCTCGGGGACAAAATACAGAGTCACAGCCTACCCACGCTGGGGACTATGGAGGGATGTCCTCCACATTAAGCCTGACCCCGAAGCTCTCTGAATGTCATGAAAGAATGAACCAGAAGTAAACCCACACCGTCTTCCCACGTTCATTTTCAAGACTAAGGAAAGGAATCCTTGGTGCTGCTCAGAGTAGGAGGCAAGGAAGCCTGAGAATGTCCAGCACTAAGCAGCCCTTGTATGGATCTGTTGCTCGAATCCCTGTCATTTGGATGGTCAGCAAACCTCAAGCCGAGAACTATTTTGTGATGGCCCAGGCTGGTAAAACCCACATGTGCTTGGCAGAAATGAAAGCAAATCTTCCTGGAGGAGTGCTTTTCCATCTGAGGGCACAGAGAATTCTCATACATGCATAATCAAGGCAAATGAGCACATCTCACAGTACAAAAACAAAGAGAAAGAAACCACTGAGTGAAAGAGCTGCCAGAAATGAAAGGCAGCACAAACATAGCCGTAAGCACTTCAGATACAAGAATCATCAGGCACAACTTATGAAACCATTATGCTGCATACTTAAAAAGATAAAACAGGAGCTTGAAAATACTTTCCGTGAATAGGAAACTATAAAGCAGTTATAGAAGATTTGAGAAAAAATTAAATACAAGGTTTGGGAAAAAATAAGCAGAATTTTTAAATCAGTGGATAAATTTAGCAGGAACAGATTAAAGACAGTTAAGAGAGATTTCACAAATATAGTTTGGTTTAACAAAATTTCCAGAAAGTAGCACAGAGAGAGTCAGATATGGAAAATTTGTGAGTTAAGATACATAGTAGATAAAAACAGATTGTCTAACAGACATTTAATAAAATTTCCAGAAAGAGAGGGGAGAGAATGAGAGAGAAGTATCTGAAAAAGATAATGGCATGGAATTTTCCAGATGTATGGAAGGACATCTATCCGCAATTTCAAAAATCCCAGTAAATTTCAAACAAGATGAATTAAAAAGAAAATCCACAGATGGATGCCCCACAGAGGAACTTCAGAACATTAAAAAGACAGACTATTTTAAAAGTAACCAGAAGAGGAGAAAAAGATTGTCTTTAAAAGGCTGTTGAAAATTTTCCTCTCAACAGCAAATAGAATAGAAACGTTCTGAGAGAAAACAACTGCCAACACAGAATTTTGTGCTCACTGCAATATCATTAAAGAAGGAACTTGAAGTAAAAGTATTTACAGAGTAACAAAAATTATAAACTTTTAACACTAGCAGGCTCTAAGCAAAGGAAATTCTGAACTAAGGACTTCAGACAGAAGGAAAGTGAATACAGACGGAGGGGCTTAGATACAAGAAGGAATACAGAGCAAGGAAGGCCATAATCATCTGGGAAAATTTAAGCAAACATTGTCTTTGTAAGCCAATTGTGATAATGTCTTATTGGGTTAAGTGATATAAATTAAAGTTTGAAAAATAAAAGCATTTGTATCAGGAGTGCGATAAATGGAGAAAATATTCTAAGGTCCTTATCCTGGAGGATAATGTTAATATCATTACCGATATCAACAATAACGATAATTTTAGACTTCGAAAAATTATTCATGCTTTTATTTTCTGGTATAGAAGAATATTAACAGATTGTATAACTTCCAAACTAATGAGAGGAGGAATCAAATGATAAATACTAACGAAGGCAAGAATGATATTTAAAAATTTAAACAATTAGAATTATAGTTTAAAATCAACAGAGGATGTTCGTACTTTGAGACTGGAGTCTGCCAACCTCCTCATTTGCTTGCAAATTAATAAACTCCTCTTTCCTTCTCCTCAAACCACTTGACCTCATTCTTCTGATGCAGCATCGGGAACAAGTGCCAAACTTTTAATAATAGAATTTGGCATCCCTCAGTGGGCCCACTGGCATCCGGGTGGAATGGCAACCCGCAATTGCTGGAAAAGGCAGGAAGCAGCCCCAGGTCAAAGCTGTGGGTCTTTGCAGGTAGGAGCAACTTCTTTTCCAGATGAGAGAGCAAGGGATGGCCCCAGCAGCTGCCAGAGCCTGTTTTAGCCCCGGGGAGCTCTCATCTCTGTATCCCCGAAGTAGATGTGGCTCTTGGCAACCTCAACTGAGTTGAGGAGAAGGAAATGGATTTGGAAACATCTAGAGAGCCTCAGCAATTTTTTTTGTTGTTGTTGAGTAAGTTCCCTGGGGTGCACCCTGAGACCCTGATTCCACCCATTTAGGGGGCTTTCATATTTTCCTGTTGGTTTCATTTGTTTTCAGGTACCTTTGGGGGATGGAAGTCACAAGGTTCAGTGGAACTAGGGTTTGAATTTGGACCTCATCGTGGTTCCCAGGGAATGGGGGCATTAGGCTACCCATTTGGGGAAGGTTTTGAACCTTCCAGCCCTGTGGGATATTTTTTGGAGGCCCAGGGAATGGGGGAATTAGGCCACTCATTTTGGGTGAATTTTGAACCTTCTAGATGGGGCGTCATCTGTCTCCTTTGGATTCCCATTTGTGAACCTTCCAGCCCTGTGGTAGGGCATTTGAGGCACCATCTGAGGTGCCATTTGGGCTGGCATTTGTCCACTTTGGATTCCTATTTTTTTTGATAGGCCCTGGCACTGTTGTGTTTAGGATACTCTGTATTGTGTTTGTTATTTGTGAGTTTTCTTGCAACATAAGGAAACTCCATCTCAAAGTCCCTTGGGACTTGTACTAAACTTGTTCAACACAGGATTCCTCTAAAACTTACACAGTGCGTTCCCAATGAACATTTGGAGACTGAGTGAACAAAAAATGAATGATATACAAATAAAACTGTAAAGAGACATTAGGAGGTACATTAGTATTCTAATGCTGCATTAAAAATTACCCTAGAGTTTAACGACTTAAAACAGTAAATGTTTATTATCTCACAGTTGTGGGTCAGGAATGCTAGCAGGCCTTGGTTGGGTCTTCTGCCTCAGGGTCTCTCCCAAGACTGCAATCAGAGCATCAGAAGGTGCCGCGGACATCTCTGGACGCAACTCGGAAAGGATCTGCTTCCAAACTCACTCACGTGATTGTTGGCAGGGGTCAGTTCCTCACGGGCTGTTGGCTGTTGGACCAACAGTCTCAGTTCCCTGTCTGTTGATCAGAGGTTGCCCTCACGTGGGTCTCCCCACAGGGTAGCGCACAACATGGGAACCTGCTTCATCAAAGCAAGTCATTTAGAAGAGTCAGGGAGAGCTCATGCAAGATGGAAGTCATAGTTGTTTATAACCAAGCCTCAGAAGTGGTATCTTGTAGCTTTGGTGGGGATCACACTAAGGTGTGAATACCAGTGGGTGGGGAGGTGAGCACTGTCTGCCATAGGAGGTGCGTGGATTAATAAGCTCAGAATGGAGATCCAGCAGGACATGTGGAGCCGGCGGTCATCAGCAAACCTGCTGTATGTGCTGAGATCTCCTAAAGGAAGCACACGCTACCCAACCGCTGCGTTCATTATCGCATTCGCACAGTAACCCTGTCTGGGAGGTTACAGCACCTCCACTTTGTAAGTGAGGCAAAACAGAGACTGAACCAACTTGCCCCACAGCCAGCAAGTGGCAGAAAGAGATTCAAATATGTCCGATGTCAGAGCTTGTGTTCGTTCCTCTGTGCCACGTGCTTCACCAACAGCTTGTCATTGCTGTCCTTGGACACCCCCATTTCTTCTCCTCTTCCAAAGTTTGATATCTGCCAGAATGGCTGGCAAGGTTTGTGGCTCGGCTCT
>CAUYSK010015523.1:0-14115 GCA_963575035.1 Avahi laniger | reverse complement strand
TCTCTACTAAAAATAGAAAGAAATTAATTGGACAACTAAAAATATATAGAAAAAACTAGCCAGGCATGGTGGCACATGCCTGTAGTCCCAGCTACTCGGGAGGCTGAGGCAGGAGGATCGCTTGAGCCCAGGAGTTTGAGGTTGCTGTGAGCTAAGATGATGCCACGGCACTCTACCCCAGGCAACACAGTGAGGCTCTGTCTCAAAAAAAAAAAAATAGTCTAGAAGAAAGCATATCAAATTTATCAGAAAGGTTACTTCCGAATGTGGACAGTGGGAACTTGGATTAGAAGTGATCAAAGAAGATTTGGCTCTTTTTTTGTAATGCTACACTTACCTATCCATAGAATATGAAACTAAAAATTCATTTTTTAAAAAATATTTGAGTCCTCATAGATAATTTAGGAAATACAAAAGAATCTGAAGGAGAATATTTAAAAAAATCACTGAAGTATATATATCATTACCCAGAGTTAACTGCTGTTAAAATTTTGATGTATTTCCTTGTACTACTTTAAACACATTTAATTACGATCATCCTGTATGTGCTTTTATATCCTGATTTTTTCCACTTTTCTCATGTCATTTAATATTCTTTGAAAATACAACTTAATGTGACTAACTAGGATTTCTCCATATCAAAATGTATGAAATAATTCTATTTGACTTTTGGTGATTTCTAATTCCTCACTGTTTATTTAACATAAATTCACTCTGTACTTACTTCCTATAGGCTCAGGAACTGTTCTAGCAACATAGTGGTCAACAGGGCAGACAAAGGCTCTCGCCTTAAAGAGCTTTCAGAATGTAATGCAATGAGAAATGTATGCAGAAATAAGTGTTCACATTTTGTTTCTTTAGGTTACACTGTTACTAAGGGAATTAGCAGATCAAAGGCTATCAGATCATGTCACTAAACTGTTCCCCAGTAAGACTATACCAATTTACATTCCCCACAGCAGTCTGTATTTTATCATTTCAGTAAGTCTTTGAAAATAATTTTATTTTACTTAGCTTTTATTACTGAATTGAACATGTTTCTCTTTTTGTCTTGCTAAAATTTGCGTGGATTCTCAGCTTTGTTTCTTCTCAGTATGTTCTATATTTCCCAGGGTGCTTGCTTTAGTTTTCTTAGTTTCTTCTTGTGACTTCATTGCCCCCACATTTCAATCTTGTTCCTATAAAAGGTTATTGTCCATGTACTGGTTTTAGTATAACCAGAAAGTGTGGCAGTTAAACAATTAGGCTGTGTATGTAATTTTTAAAAAGTATGGAAAATTTCAAACATAGGCAAAAGTAGAGAAAATAGTACAACGAACCCTCACATACCTACAAGTCAGAATCAACAATTGCCAAAATTTTGCCATACTTGTTTCAGTTAATCCTTTTCTTCTTCCTTTATTTGCTCAAATACTTTAAAGCAAATCACAGACATTATGTCATTTGTTTTTACAGGTGCATAGTGAACATTTATATTTGATATATTCCTTCCATTTTTACTCCATTCTCAGACTTTAAAAACGTCTTTGGGTTTTTTTTCCTCTGCTTTTATTCCTGAGGGTGGGGCTTTATACCCTTTTTCTAATTCTGCCTTTACCAGTAATACTGGAGAACTTTTCTCTAAAATGACCGTAATTAGGTCGGCCAGTGCAATACAGCAGAAGTAAAATGTGCATTTTGCAGGTTCTGTGGACTGGATCATCCACAGAATATCACCACGTTGGGGACATTTCATAAACCATATCAAACCACAGGCAACTTCTCTTGACTATTCTCAGCTGTGATTAAAATGGAAAATTACATAATATGTGACTAAATCCGATTACTGTTGTACAGGTTTAAATAGTTGGTTGGGTTAGGAACCCCTTTGAAAATCTGAAAAAAATGTATAGAACCCATTGTCAGAAAAAATTTATGGGTACACACACACACACACACATACACATGTAAAATCAGAAAATTCTGCATATAGTTTCATAAGATTCCCAGACCTTTTAAAATCCATCTGTGGGATAAACCCTTTCCATCTATGGGAATCCTGGCCAATAAATGGCTTTCTTCTGTTACACACACACACACACACACACACAAACAGGCAGGGGGAAGAAGGGTATAGTGACAGGGAAAAAAGTACCTAATTATAAACATAAGAAAATGTATAAAATACAGATGAACCAAATCAACTATTGCATACTGGAATTAAAAGCCTAGAGGAACACTTGAAATCTGTTAGGAAGCGGAGGAGGGGAAAAGTGGTCATACTTACATGCAGACACATAAAGAACAGAGTACATCAAGCTGTCAAACTATACAGAAAAAAAAATCTTATTATAAACTAAATTCATAAAGCTATTGGAGAAAAATGATATGATAAAACAATCTATTTCATAGCAGTGTTTCTAAAGTAGGTGTTAATGGACAAAACATGTTTCAAAAAGTAACAGTTCTCTCTACTGTTCTCAACTGTGACTGAAATGAAAAATTATTTAAAGTATGGCTTACTCTCTGTCCATTATTGTACAAATTTAAACATTAGCTGGTTGCTAAAAGAGATAAGAAAGCATTATAATATAGCATCTCACGCTATGTGCTTGTATCAAAACATACACGACTACTATGTACCCATAACTACAAATAAAAATTTTTTAAAAATCACACACACAAAAATGTCAGCATATAAATTGCATGGAAATGTGGGCATGCTCTGTATGTCCTACACTTTCAACCCAGCCAAGTATTAATAGCACGACCTTGTGTTCTATTTCTAATTAACCACAGTGAAAGAGTTTTAGAAAGCTAGACTTACACAAACAAACTCCCACACTGTGAGTAGATTTAGAGAACAGGATTCATGTCAGTAACTTATTACCGCAAATAATCAAGCAGATCACGGGTAAAGGCCCTGTGGAGGGAGCTGGGACTTCCCTGGCTAGAAGATCCGACTAGTGAGTGAGGATGTTGATTTCCTCCTCCTCCTGCCCCTGAGGGAGCAGTTCTCCTCAGCATCAGAATTGCAGTTTGAAAGCTTCCAGTCTGGAAAGCCGAGTTCATTAAGGAAGGGATTTGCAGTGGTGCTCATCATGCCTGGCTGCAGTTCTGAGGGCTGTGTGCAAGTGGCTCCCTTAATTTCTGAAGATACACACCACATATTAAAGGCTTAAGTGACCATCTGAATGAGGTGGCGACTGTGCATGTACATATTTGAAAATATTGGTTATCTGTCACTCATGGTTACCTTCAAAAGTGTCACTCTAAAAACCGATTTTCTCCTAGGAGACGATTGATGCTCAGAAACATTTAATTGTGCTGGGCGCAGTGGCTCACGCCTGTAATCCTAGCTCTCTGGGAGGCGGAGGGGGGGTGGATCGCTCAAGGTCAGGAGTTCGAGACCAGCCTGAGCAAGAGTGAGACCCCCGTCTCTACTAAAAAATAGAAAGAAATGATCTGGACAACTAAAAAAAAAAAAAAAATATATATATATATATATATATATATATATATATAAAATTAGCCGGGCATGGTGGTGTGTGCCTGTAGTCCCAGCTACCTGGGAGGCTGAGGCAGTAGGATTGCTTGAGCCCAGAAGTCTGAGGTTGCTGTGAGCTAGGCTGACGCCACGGCACTCTAGCCCGGGCAACAGAGCAAGACTGTCTCAAAAAAAAAAAAAAAAAACATTTAATTGTTAAATGTTTTAATGCTTTGCTCTGGAACTCCTGTGGTGACATTACTGTGACAATTAATAAGCTTTTAAATCCATTTCTCTTCATACTAACAAACATAACATCATTTTACCAAAATAATAAAGGCAGGGTGTTTGCTAGAAACTAAGAATGCTCAGTACAACCTGTGAAGACTATTTCCCAACTACAGAATGTGAGTTCATACTTAAATGGTCCATTTAACAGATTTTATAGGTTAAAATAAAAATTACATAAGTTGCTATTAGTGAAAATGTTATTGTAATATGGTAATTTATTATCTTAATCTCTTTTCTTGGCTTTGTGCAAAGCTAATAAAGAAATATTAGCTACTTTGACAACCTTCCCATAGATTCCAGGAATATTATCCACAGCATGAACATTACGACCAAATCGTATGACAAGATATTTTCCTAGAATGAAATACGGAAATGGAATACACACAAAGATACATTCAAACTTGTATAGCCGCCAAATTATAACTGTCTCTCTCAGCCCTGTCATAAAATAAAAGAAAAAAATCCACATTTATTTGAGGCATTGCGTGTTTCCTTAGTAGAGTTTTAAATTTTTTCAGAACATGGGTAACTGGAGTGTTTCAATACTCCCAGATAAATACACAAAAAAATTTACTAATCATGTTATATCACCCCTCTCCCTTCGTAAGACACAAAACAAAAACTTTTACTAAATACCCAGGATAAATTTGTGTCTGAACTTGCAAAGTAGCTACCTGTAAGTTGGTGTTTTGTGGCTCTCTAACAGGAACAATTTCATTTAGAGGACAGACTGTTGTTCTGATATCAGCTATGTCGATTACTTGGGAAAATGATTTCTAAACTATTTAAGAACTACTTTTGGGCTGTGACTTACAAGATGAGGTGGCTAGATAAGGCCAGTAGGTCCCACAAGTGGAGAAAACAAGGAAATGGCTCCATATGAACTACCTGAGAGTTTGTCAAAAAGACAGATTTCTCCTGGAGTACCCTGCAGATGGTTTCCCAGAGGAATTCTCATGTTCCTTGGGTTTGGGAACCACAGGAGTAAATGATCTCTAAATTCTTTTTGCTCTAATAATTTCTGATTTGTTTTGGGCTTTTCCAGGCAAATAAGGCTAACACAGATTAAGTAACAGACTAAATTAACTACCCATTCACAAAGTATACATATGTATATATAGACATACACACTTATTTTTTATTTATAAATAAGACTCACAAGTTGCAAAAATAGTATAGTTTGTGTATACCCTTCACCTAGCTTCCCCGAATGATATCTTTCATAACCACAGTATATTTTCAAAACCAGGAAATTGACATTAGTACAACACTATTATCTAAACTACAGACCTTACTTGTAGTTCACCAATTTTTATATGCATTTTGGTGTGTGTAGTACTATGAAATTTCATCGCAAATACCGATTTGTGTAAATACCAGCACAATCAAGACGTGGAAGCGTTCCATCTCAGCAAAGAAACTCCCTCATGCCACCCTTTTATAGTCAGACTCTGCCCACATTCTTAATCCCTGGTGACTACTGATCTCTTCTGCACTGCTATTGCAACCTTTTGAGGTTAGCTTTTTTTCTAAATTTTTATACTACTATGGCTACATCATAGTTGTACACGTATTTCTAGGGTACATATGATGTTTTATATAGGCATGCATGTGTAGTAATCAAATCAAGGTAATTGTGGTTGGCTTTTTGTACTCAGCATGATACCCTAGAGATTCACAGAAGCTGTATGTAGCAATAGTTTCTTTTTATGTCTGAGTAGTATTTCATTTATGGATATACCACAGTTTTCCTATTTGCCCATTGAAGGACATTTAGGTTATTTCCATTTCTTGGCAATCACAAATAAAGCTGCTGTGAACATTCGTGTACGTTTTTGTGTAGGTATATGTTTTCATTTCTGTGTAATTATCCAGGAGTACAATTACTGGGTGATATTAAGTATCTGTTTAACTTTATAAGAATCTGCCAAAGTCTTCCATAGTGACTGTACCATTTTATATTCCCACCACAATGTATGAGAAATCCAGTTGCTCCACTTTCTCACCAGTACTTGGTATTTCCAGTATATTTAATTTTAGCCATTCTGATAGGTGTATAGTGATACTTTGTTGTGGTTTTAATTTGCCTTTTCCTAATGGCTAATGATGATCATCTTTTCATGTGCTTATTTGCCATCTCTTTGGTGAAGAGATGTTTATTTGCCCATTTTGTAATGTGGTTTTCTCACTTTTGGTTTAGAAAGTTCTTCATGTATTTTGGATATAAGTCCTTTGTTGGATATGTGATTTACAAGTATTTTTTTCCCAATCTGTGGTTTGTCCTTTCATCCTCTTCACAGGATTTTTCACAGAGCAAAAGTTTTTAATTTTGATGAAGTCCAATTTATACATTTTTTTCTTTCATGGAATGTGCTCTTGGTGTAACGTTTTAAGAACTCTACCTAAGCCTGCGTTTTAAAGATGCTATATGTTTTCTTCAAGTTTTATAGTTTTAAATTTTAATTCATATATATAATCCATTTTGAGGTTTTTTTGTATAATTTGTGCGGTTTAGGGTTTAGGTTGAGTTTTGTTTTGGTTTTTTTGCAAATAGAAGTCATGTAATTTATTGACGATTATTCTTCCTCCAATGGTTTTGAATTTTCTTTAAAAAAAAGAAATTAGCTGGCCTTACTTCTATATGTCTATTTATGGATTCCTCTATCCCATTTCATTGATATGTGTTTCTGTCTTTCCTCCAATAACAGTCCTGGTTACTGTAGCTATAAATTGAATCTTAAAATCAAGTTTTGTGATTCCTAGGCTGGGCGTGGTGGCTCATGCCTGTAATCCTAGCACTCCTAGGAGGTTGAGGCAGGAGCATCGCTTGACGTCAGGAGTTCGAGACCAGCCTTAGCAACAAGGAGACCCGTCTCTACAAAAAATAGAAAGAAATTAGCTGGGCAACTAAAAATAGAAAAAAGTAGCCGGGCGTGGTGGGCCATGCCTGTAGTCCCAGCTACTCCGGAGGCTGAGGCAGGAGGATCCCTTGAGCCCAGGAGTTTGAGGTTGCTGTGAGCTAGGCTGATGCCACGGCACTCTAGCCCGGGTAACTGAGCAACACTTTCAAACAAACAAAAAAAAGGTTTTGTGATTCCTGCACTTTTATTCTTCATTTCCAATATTGTTTTTGCTATTCTAGTTCCTTTGCCTTTCTATATGTATTTTAGAATTAGCTTTTCTTTATCTACACACACACACGCAGGTGCTGGGATTTTGCCTAAATTTTGTGCCCAAGGCTCATTCTTCTCGCCATATCCCTGCACTAGTCCGGATGGGCACAGCCCTGTGCCTGTCACACATTTCACATGTATGAATAAAGGGGCCTCAGTCACAAGGCGGTGAGGGTGGGGTAGGGCCGCAGAAGCATAAGAAACTAAGATCAGTTTCAGACACTTTGGGATTCGAGGTGCCCGAGGTGTATTCACCGGTCAATCTGGCAGCCCGGGCGACAGGACTGCTTAGCAAGACAAAGGGCGTCCCAGGTGCATCCGAGAAACTACAAGTGTGACTTGACGTGGAGGGTGTCTTAAACTAGGTGTTTTTTGCAGGTTCAGCTTACGACTCAGTGAGGCCAGCGACACGGGGCTCAGGGCCCAGCGGGCGCGCGCCCCGCCACGAGGACCCCAAGATCCGCCAAGAGCTACCCGCGCCGCGCCTGACTCCCGGGGCACGGAACCGCACCCTCGGGACTCTGTTCCGCTTTCCCGTATGGTGGCCGAGGCTCTATAATCTCCCCACATCGCAGAGGGTTGGGTCTGCTCAGCCCTTGGGAATGGCTTAGCCAAGGCCGACTCTGCAACCACACGTGCTAAGCAGCGATGGGCAGAAACCACGAAACGCAGATTTTTTTCCGCCCCTGTGGGAAGACTTGTACAATCGTTTGTGACAGACATAAGCACAAAAGCGCTGGAGCTCCTGCTCTGGAGTTGGTAAACCGCAAGTTCTGAAACAGCAGGTGGCATGCGAGGAACCCTAGCAACTGTAACAGTTCCCGAGGCTGGGAGGGAATTTAGGGTTGAGCAGGAGCAACTGAGAGGCCAGGGTTGCTGGAGGGCGGGCAGACAAGGAATGACAGGCTGAAGGCTGGAATGGGCGGGGACCAGACACAACATGGGTTCTCCTGTGCCATGGGAAATGGGCAACCAAAGAAATTCAGTTTTTCATAACCTAACATGAGGCTCCGGTTAGAGCTAATGAACCCGTATTTACCAACAGTTAAGAGGAGTTCCTTATATCAAGCTTAAATAGGCTAGTCACCTCATTTTAGACAAAGCACTTTATCATATCCATGAAAAATTTGAAACATTTGTGGATAGCAAAACCATATGTTCAACATCTCGCTTCAACCTCTCTTGTCTCTCTACCTACACTTGCATTTCTTCTACGTGTGCCTTCAAGTTAATCTTAAGGCCAAAGGTTACTGACAGTATCTCATGAGAAAGCACTTAAAAGATTGATCTTGCCCTATACCTAGTCTCCTTTGCTTTCGCATAATTTTTTTCTCTGTGCCTTCATTTGCCTGGCATATACTCACATCAACTCCTACCTACTAAATCATCCAGCACCTTTATCTTCCTATTTTAAACACAGTATATGTAGACAGAATTACGACATAGATCCTGACGTTTAAAAACTAAAACAAACAGAAAACAGGAGCAGGGAGTAGCTTCAAGGATACTATTTATCATCTTGGGTCCTCCAAAGATGGATCAAGAAAGTACATTTCCAAGGGTGCCCAAGATGACCCATGTTCAATAAAACTTAAAACTGCTTAGTCTTACTAGATACGGAGAACAAAGAAAATTTAAATTATCCACATTTCTACCACAAAAGTCTCACTATGAATTTAGGGAGTTTACCTAAGTTTTAAAACAATACTAGAATACTGTGTATTTATATTCCAGATCTATAACTTTCTTTATTCCATGGAATGAATGAAACTTTGTCCTAGATTACAAATCTCATTAACTCTAGAGAATCCTGAAACAACTTTTCTCCCCATCTCCTAAAATTAATAATGCACACAATGCATCTTTGTAGTGAGAAAAAGGAAAATAAGATATAAAACGTTTTTGGCATATATGAAAATTTATTACTGTGTTTTCACCATCAAAATTTATGATCTTGGTCTTTCTTTCTTGCCTTTGTATAGAGCCAAAAGAGAGACATTGGCTACTTTGACAACCTTAAAACGGACTCCAGGAATGTCACCAACGGCATGACCTTTTCGACCAAATCCAGCAACCAGAACTTCATCGTTTTCCTGTAATAAAATAAAAAATTTACCTCTGGTGTCAGTGAGTCACAAAAATAGTCATATGCGAAAACTCCCATTCATTGGATAAAAAACTGAAGGGGGCCACCCCAAGAACAGAAAAATACAAGAGCTTAACTGAGGTGACTAAACACTCACCTCAATAAAGTTCAAGCAACCATCATTGGGTACAAAGGCTGTGATTTTCTTGCCGTTCTTGATCAGCTGGACCCTGACACACTTCCTGATGGCAGAATTTGGCTGTTTGGCTTCAACTCCTCTGAAAGATACATAACACAGCAGAATGAGCTGGCTTTCTGAAAACAGTTACATTTTACTACCTTAAGCAAGAACTTGTTAGAAATTGCTTCTATCTTTCAATCTAATCTTAAATGACTTAAGTCCCGTGATTTCCACCAAGTTTTTCCTCAGTCTGTTTCGTTAGTACAATAAGGCAATTTTCTAGTCCCTTTACAATTATAAAGTTATTTTAAATAATTAAGAATTAGAGCCAGAAAGTATGGATTCAAATCACGAATCTACCACCAAATTTGATTAACTCACACGAAATTATCATTTTTAAAGTAAATAAATACCAACAAATTTATGTCTCAGTCTTACTTGTATGAGCTCAGTCACCTCACACAACTTTATTTACCTCTTTACGTTGATTTCCTCAAATTAAGAGAAAAACACCCGATAGCTGACATGTGCATTTGCTAGTTAACAGTTCCCACACATGGTGAATGTGTTCATTTATGTCCCCTATCATTGCTAGTTTCTCCTTCAATTCCTCCCAGGCCAATGATGAAATTAAAAAACTTTAATTGCCTAATTCCCAAGCACTAATTTTATCAACTGCTAAATGCCAACAGTGCTTTGCAATTTTACCCCCTAAATACGCAAACATGGTTACACAAAACCCTAGAATTACTTCCTTTAGAATAAGAATTCAATAAATGCATTTATGTCCATTTTCCATAATAAAATAAACCTAGAAAGAAACAAGGGATTTTCACTTACACTTTCTCCAGCACAATTCCCTTTGCATGGGAAGCACCTCCAAAGGGGTTGGCCTTCAGGGCTGTGCCCAAATGGGCCTTCTTGTACTGTTTGTCATGCCACTTCTGGTCTCGACGATGACTACGGAGCTTCCTGGCAGTACGAAGTCCACGACACTTGCCTAGAAATTAAAGCATTTTAGTTCCTACGGAAAATACGTACCTACTTCATGTTTTACATCTTTTAAGGCACTAGCGTCTCCTGGACTAAACCCTTAAGCCAGTTGGCTCTTGTACCCCATCTTAGACGGTGGGCCAAGCATTTGGCCTCAAAATTCCCCTGAAACAACTAACAAACGTTAGAAGGGGGCACAGGTGCTCCGGTGGGTGCGTTTTCCCAAAGGATCAGGCCCCACGCCAGCCTGGGACGCCGCGTTGGCCTCCCTGTGTCCCTCGTTAACGCGTCCCCGGTGGCTTCCGAGCCGCGTGGGCCCTTTCTGCGCCGGGCCATGTGCCTTCAGAAGCGGCGTTCCCCCAGCTCTCCCCCATGGATGGGGTCTCCCGGTGGCACCCTGATCCCAGCTCTATTCCCAGCAGCCCGCCAGTCCCCGAGAACCCAGGTCCCGCTCGCGGCGCCATTAGGCAGGGAGCGCTCACCCATCCTGCCGGCGCCACGGGCCCGAGCGAAAGAGAGAGGCGGCACAGGAAGGAGCCACAAGCCACCGCGAGCAAGCCCCGCCCAACCAAGGACCCCGCGCGGCTGTCTGCGCGGCGCCCGACCCGAGACGGGAGCCTCTCCTTTGAGAACGACTCGTTTCCACCACTTTACTGAGCCAGAATCTGCGTCTTATTTAATTTGCGTTAAATTCAGAGCTATCTAATTTGCACTCTTTCTTCTTCATGTGCGTGCCGGACACAGGAAGGACGAGGACTACCAAGCCCAGAATGCTTTGCACGAGACCCGCTCCCGGCGCCGGCGCTGTCAGCAAGTCACCGGGCCGGGCTCGGCGGAGCGAGGGCTGAGGAAGGAGGGGTCGCTGGGCTGCCTCTTACGGGGAGTAGGCGGAGTGGCGAGGAGGCGGGCCCTCTGAATAGAGTTTGGGAAATTAGATTCAGGAGACTTAACTCATACTCACAGGCAGCATAGTAGATTGTAAAATTTAGTGGGGCAGTTTAGTGTAGTAATTAAAAACCCAGTTTTTGGAGTCTGACTTGGCCTTAAACCCTAAAGCTGCCATTGACTGGTTGTGCAACCTTGGACAAGTCATTTAATTAGCTCTTTAACCTCAGTTTCTCTTGTAAAATGAACTAAATATGAGAATTTTCTGGCATGTTGGTTCACTTGGCAAATATTTTTGTAAAATATTTCTCTGTGCCAGACACTCTTGTAGGCACCCGGGGTATAGCAGGGAAGAGAGTGAAAGTTTCTGCCCTTGCAAAGTATATTCGAAATGTGAGGGGACAGACTATATATATAAGTACATTTAAAAATAATCAAAAAGATAATTTCATGTAATGATAAATGCTGTAGAGAAAAATATACAATTGGGTAGGTAATAATGATTTGGGGATGGGGGTGGATACTCTGGTTAGGATAGTTTTTTTTTTTTTTTGAGACAGAGTCTGGCTCTGTTGCCCGGGCTAGAGTGCCGTGGCGTCAGCCTCACAGCAACCTCAGACTCCTGGGCTCAAGCGATCCTACTGCCTCAGCCTCCCGAGTAGCTGGGACTACAGGCAAGCGCCACCATGCCCAGCTAATTTTTTATATATATATATATTTTTTAGTTGTCCAAATAATTTCTTTCTACTTTTTAGTAGAGATGGGGTCTCGCTCTTGCTCAAGGTGGTCTTGAACTCCTGACCTTGAGGGATCCACCCACCTCTGCCTCCCAGAGTGCTAGGATTACAGGCGTGAGCCACCGCACCCAGCCTGGTTACCATAGTTTAAGAAGGCAGCTCTGTGGAGATTTCATTTGAACTGAGAGGTTGAAGACAAAACAATCAGATACGTATAGGGGATACAGGCTTCCAGCAAGGGGGATTCTCAGCAAGTAGAAGAACTGAAAGATCAGTGAGCAATGAGCGGAGCTCAGTGAGTGAGGAGGAGCATGGCACTAGATGAGGTCTGAGAGTTGCACACGGACATGTGGAGCCTGTAGACCATGGTAAAGCCTTTTTCTATTCTGGTGATTGAGGGCCATTGTAAAGTTTTGAGCAGAGGAGAAACAAAATAGGATTTATATTTTTTTTATAGGATTACTCTGGCCGATGTGAGCAGAAAAACAGATGAATGTATGAGGCC
Source organism: Avahi laniger (assembly GCA_963575035.1). Classification (NCBI taxonomy): domain Eukaryota; kingdom Metazoa; phylum Chordata; class Mammalia; order Primates; family Indriidae; genus Avahi; species Avahi laniger. Next base: position 1,798 of record CAUYSK010015523.1, on the reverse strand, counting down.
GGTTGGGAAGGTGTTGCAATAGTCCAAGTGAGAGATGATGATTTCTTGGAGCCTCAGTGGAGACGGTAAAAAGTAGTTGGATAGAGCCAAAAGGATTTGCTAAGGACTGTAGGATGTGAGAGAGGAGTTAATTATGACGTCATGATTTTGACCTGAGCGCTTAGGTGACTTGTGGACTTATTTACTGAGTGCAAAATGCTGAGAGAGATTTTGAAAGGGGAAATTAAGAGTTCTGTTTTGGATGTGTTAAGTTTGGGATGTCTGTTAGGCATGGAGGGATGTGAGGTGGGTAGTTGGATATATTTAATATGATATAAAGTTCAGGAGTCATCAGTGAATAGATAGTATTGAAAGCTATGGCTCCGACTGGGATCACTTAGGGGCTGATTGTAGGTAGAACAGAAAGTTTGGAGGCTGGAGCCCTCGGCCACCAAAGGTTAGTGATATGGAAGAGAAGGCAGGTGAAGCAAAATAGATGAAGAATGGCCAGTGTTACACTCTAGCCCATGCGTGGGGAGCCTGTCATGTTGGAAGCCTGCATTAATTTAGCTGTAATCAAATAAGGCCATATTCAAGAAACTTCAGTTGTATTTTGTAAAAATATACCTACTATGTACTTAATAATTTCAAAAAATGAAAACTGTTAATTTTAAAGCTCACTAACCTTACAATGATTTTGTTTTGTCTGCTTTTTGTTGGAAAGCATTTGAATATTTGCTTGCAGCATGGAGGTCCATAGTTTCAGTTCATCCTCTAGATGGGTATCAGTCATTTTTGACCTTAAGAGTGTCTTGAATTGGGTTAGGTAGGAGAATGTGGATTTGTAGCAATAAGTGGTTGAAAAGCAAGAAAGCATTTTTTGAGCATGTTGCCAAAGGCGTGGGTATTCTACTGCATTTTTCCATATTTCAGTTCGATCTTTCTTAGCATCAAACAATGACTTTAAAAATGTCATCTGCGGAGAGCTCCATCAATTCCATCTGTTGTTCTTTAGGTGCTTTGGTGATACTAACTAGGTGAGACTGAAATGCTGATTTGAGTATGATGTGATGTTTCTCAAAGTCAGAGAACCTTTCATTGTATTCTCCAATTAATAGGTCTATAACAGCTGAGTATTCTTCAAATGATCATCCTACTCATCAGTGACCTTTGCTAACTGGGGAAAATGTTCATCTGAAATTTCCTTTTGAAGAAGAAGTGTTTTGAAAAAAGATAGCTTTTTTTCAAAATGCTTGGACGTTTTGCCACATATCATATATAGACTTAGTTTTAACTTACAAAGTTAAAACTATCATATATAGACTTAGTTTTAACTTGCAAGACATATTCAAGTCATTTTGATTTGATATGATATCATACAGAAATGCTGCATTCCTATACAACTCTTTCAATGATTCACATTGCTGGTTTTGTTCTTCAAAAAATTTTGCTATCTGTTCTTGCAGAGATAAAATTTTGGCTAACACCTGTCCCTGCAATAGTCAACACGTTTTAGAGTGATATGGAAAATCCACACTGAATACCTCATCTTTCAACTCTAGCCTGTTAACAAAACTGACCTTGTTGCATTTGCATGAATATAGTTAACAGTACTTATATCTTGTTGCAAAGTGTCACTTAAAATAGTAGCTTCAGCACAGAGATTTTGCTGATGCAAGATACAATGAAAAGAAATGAGAGCATCTGGATCTGTTAAAATACTTTTTTTAATGTGTGCAATAACCCCTTCATGTTTTCCTGTCATGGGAGGTGTATTGTTTGTACATACACTCACTAAATTTACCAAATTCAGTCCAAC
>CAUYSK010015522.1:0-22413 GCA_963575035.1 Avahi laniger | reverse complement strand
ATATATTTTTAGCTGTCCAATTAATTTCTTTCTATTTTTGGTAGAGACGGGGTCTCGCTCCTGCTCAGGCTGGTCTCGAACTCCTGAGCTCAGAACGATCCACCCACCTCGGCCTCCCAGAGTGCTAGGATTACAGGCGTGAGCCACCACGCCCGGCCAAATCAGTAGCATTTCTATATACTAATAACAGTAATGCTAAGAATCAAATCAAGGACTCAATATCATTTACAATAGATGCAAAAAATTAAAATAAAATGCCTTGGAACATACTTAACCAAGGAGGTTAAAGACCTCTGCAACAAGAACTATAAAACACTGATGAAAGAAATTGCAGATGACATAAACAAATGGGAAAACATCCTATGCTCACAGATTGGTAAAATCAACATCTTTAAAATCTCCATACTGCCCAAAGTAATTTATAAATTCAATGCTACTCCCATCAAAACACTAATGTAATTATTTCACAAATCTAGTAAAAATTATTCTAAGTTTCATTTGGAACCAAAAAAAAAAAAAAAAAAAAAGCCTGAACAGGCAAAGCAATCTTAAGCAAAAAGATCAAATCTGGAGGCATCATATTCCTGACTTCAAATTATACTGTAAGGTTACAGTTTCAAAACAGCCTGGTACTGGTTATAAAAGTCGAACCCTAGAGCAATGAAAGAGAATATAGAATCCAGAAATAAAACTATGTATCTATGACCAACTGATCTTTGACAAAGCAGACAACAACCTACACTGGGGAAAGGAAGCAGGACTCCCCTATCTCATGCCATATACAAAAATTAATTCAAGATGGATGAAAGACTTAAATGTAAGGCATGAAACCATAAAAATTCTAGAAGAAAATGTAGGAAAATCTCTTCTAGACATTGACCTAGGCAAAGAATTCATGACTAAGACCCCAAAGGCAAATGCAGCAACAATAAAAATAAATAAATGGAACTTAATTAAATTCAAAAGCTTCTGCACAGGAAAGGAAATAATAAACAGAGTAAACGGATAACCTACGGAATGGGAGAAAATATTTATAAACTATACATCTGAGAAAGGGCTAATACCCAGAATCTACAAAGAACTTAAACAAATCAGCAAGAAAATAAACAACCGCATCAAAAAAAGTGGGCAAAAGACATGAACAGAAGTATTTCAAAAGAAAATAGAAAAATGGCCAAAAACATGAAAAAATGCTCAATCACTGATCATCAGGGAAATGCAAATTAAAATGACAATGAGATACCACCTTACCCCTATCAGAATGGCTATGATTCAAAAGTGAAGAAAACAACAGATGCTGGCATGGATACAGTAAGAAAGGAACACCTACACACTGTTGGTGGGACTACAAATTAGTACAACCTCTATGGAAAATGGTACGGACATTCCTCAGTGAAATAAATGTAGACTTATCATTCAATCTAGCAATCCCACTGCAATGCATCTACCCAAAGGAAAAAAAGTTATTTTATCAAAAAAAACACAAACACCTGCACTTGAATGTTTATTGCAGTGCAATTCACAATTGCAAGCATATGGAATGAACGTAAGTGTCCATCAATTGATGAGTGGATAAAAAAATGTGAGATATATATATATATATATATATATATATATATGCCATGGAATACTACTCAATCATAAAAAGGAATGAAATAATGTCATTTTCGGCAACTTAAATGGATCTGGAAACCATTATTTTCAATGAAGTACTGCAGGAATGGAAAAACAAACAACACATGATTTCACTTGCAAGTAGGAGCTAAACCACGGGTACACCTAGGCACAAAGAGAAATAAAAGTCATTGGGAACCAAGAAGAGGGGAAGATGGGAGGAGAGGGATGGATAAAAACTTACCTATCGTGTACAATGTACACTATTCTAGTGATAGGAACACTAAAAGCCCTGACTTCAGTATTATAAAATGTATCCAGGTAACAAAAACATTCTTACCCCCTTAATATTTTGAAATTTAAAAAAATTAAAAAAAAAAGATTGCTAGAAAAAAAGTTTAGATAAAGTCTTGCCCTGAAGAGTAGGCCTCTGTTATGGATATATCTTAAAATGATTCCTTTTTCCCTCTGCCTGCCAGAGTCATCTTTCTCAGCTTTTCACTATGTATTATGGACTATATTTTGCCCTCTCCCAAATTCATTACTTGAAGTCCTTATCCCCAGTACTTCAGAATGTAACTGTGTTTGGAGACAGGGCCTTTAGAGATAATTAAGGTAAAATGAGGTCATATGGTTGGGTCCTAATCCAATCTTACTGGTGCCCTTATAAGAAGAGGAGATTAATACACACATACAGACACCAGGGATACATGACCAGAGAAAAAAGGCTGTGTGAAGACACAGCAAGAGGACAGTAATCTTCAAGCTGAGGAGAGAGTCTTTAGAAGAAACTAAACCTATACCAATATCTCGATCTTAGACTTCTGGCTTGCAGAATTGTGAGAAAATGAATTTCTGTTGTTTAAGCCCTATAATCTGTGGTATTTTGTTATGACAACTCTAGAAAACTGATACACCATAAGAACTTGATGAGAATTAAAACCACAAAAGTATAGGAGGAATTCTAAGACTGTGGCCCACAAGACTTTCTCACTCTCACACTAGTCAACACTCAGCCTGTAGTAATTTGTCAAAATTACCATTTAATTGTTCCTACTAGTTTATAATTCCAGTACCTTGCTACAGGTAAGGAAATCTTGACTGTGTCAGGCTCTCTGGATTCACCTTGACCTCCAGATTTCAGAATAGCAATTTGCCCTGAGATTTCAATTCTATGATAGTTCCAAGAAAGTTGATTGATATTCAGTATGTTCAGATTTTTGTTTGTTTGTTTGTTTTAAGAATGAAATGGCAACTTCTAAGCTCTTTACATATTGGAGCTGAAACCAGAAGGCTTGATATTTTTACTCAAACTCAATTTGTAATGATTCAAAATATGACTTTATATAAAAACGTTTACATTTTGCACTTTAATATGATGTCTTCCCAGTGGTTTAAACAATAGACACTTATTTCTCATAGTTGTGGAGGCTAGGAAGTCCCAGATCAGTCTGCCAGCATGGTTGGATTCTGGTGAGAGCTTGCTTCTTGGTTTGCTGATGTCTGCCTTCTTACCGTGTCCTCATTTGGCAGAAAGAGAGCTCTTATGTCTCTTCTTCTACTTACAAGGGTACTAATCCCATTGTGGGGTCCTGCCTTTGTGACTCCATCTAAACCTATTTACCTCCCTAAAACCCCACTTCCAAGTAACACCACCCTGGAGGTTTAGGTTTCCATGTATGAATTTGGGGCATGGGAGCTCACAAACATTTAGTCCATAATAAATGATGTATCTCTGGTAGAAAGATCCAAATAATATAAAATTGATAAATGTAAAATTGATGCTATTATTTTTGCCTCTAAAAATTTTGTCATAAATCAATCAATATACTTTGTATACTTTGAACAATTTTGCCATTAGCTACAGGGTTTTAACTTCATTGCCCCTCCTTCTTGGACTTCATGGATAAAGAACTAAAATGGATTTCTGTATACATCCTTTCCTTTCCATTCACTTGTCCTAATATCATGTTAGATCTCTCTCCACAAGCAATGAACAGTTATTCAAAAGCTCCAAGGGCACAAGTGGTGACAGAATATTATTTTCTTCAGGTCAGAGATAAAAAGGTTATTGAAATAAAATTCATCAGACTACATTTGGGACACTGCTTTTCAGCAAGTTCCTTTTTCCTACAAAATATGGAAAAATCTACAATCTAACCAAGTGTATTGACAATTAAATATTTCCACAAAATCAGGTCACAAGGCATTGAAGTATTTATTGGAGGATTACAAATTTAGAGAAGAGGTCTTTGTTCATTACCTCAAAGTGGTATTGTACATAAAAGGAAGAGGTCAAGTTATTAAGACCAGAAGCAATCAGGCCTTAATCATATTAGATCATACACAGACTAGATATATTTAATCTGTCAAATTATCTTAACTGATTTTTGTAATAAGTTGTGCATCTAATTATTTTTAATACCAAAACATGGAATGCACACATGAAATGCTTAAAGACAAAATTTAATACATTATTTAAAAAATTCTAAATAAGTCATATAAGTAGTTGAAAAATGAGGTAACATTAAGACATTTATGTGAATTTATTTGGGTTTTAAAGGAGGAGTAGATTCCGGATCTCACCATTTATTTAATCCCAGTTTCATGTCTCAGGGCTGGGGAATTCTAAGTCATCTCTTCAGGAACATTAAGATTTCCCAAAAATTTCTAGGTAAACTTAGTTGCTTCTTCATTTTTACACCCATGACACCACATTTGTTCCTCTTTTATTACCTGTATTTTGTTTTCTTTTGTGTTACCAGTATATTGAGCATGTCTAGTATAGGGATTTGTCCTTCTGTTGTTTTTGACCATTTGACATCCACTTTTCCACCTTTTGACACTCCAATTTTATTTTGGAAAACTATTCCTCTGTCATTTCAGAAAGTCTTGGTGGAACAGCCAGTAAAGATTGTCAGGTATTTCCTGGGCAAAAGAAGAACACATTGATCTGACTGTCATCTCTCAAGAATTTGAATATGGAATAGTAGACACAAGGATGAAAAAACATTCAGATCTTATCTAATTGCGGCAATGTGAGGAGAGTACCTATTAATCTTTGCAGAATATTGTGTGTGGTGTCTTGCCATTTTTGTCAAAAGCAGAATAAAGAATACTTACCTATAGAGAGCTGAAGCTACCTAGAAATAGGTATATGTAAACAGATGCCTAGAAAGAAGTCTGGAATATTCCAAACCAGTATGATTTTTGTGTTTTTTGTGGTTATGGAGGGAATTTGGATCTGGAATATAGAAAAGGGATATTTTCATTTATAATGCTATATATTTCTGACCTTTTTCATTTAAGGGGATAAATACCAATTCATGTGTTACTTTTGCAATTTGTTTATTTTGTTTAGAAAAGTTCATTTTTAAAATTTTATTCCAAAGAAAGAAAACATCTGGATTTCTTTCCTAATTATTGAGATGATTTGTTATGGTTTGGTGTTTTTTCTGTAGCATATATAGTCCCCATACAGAAGTAGAATGACACGTAGTTGGATAGCTGTTTTAATTCTCCTGAGAGAACAGAACTATAACATTACAGTGATCCAAATGTGAGTTCTGTACAAAGTAGGAATAAAGTGATAACCTGAGGTGATAATAGAAAACATATAATTTGGGGAGGAAATTGTGCAGCATTTCACAGGATTCTGAAACTTGTTTTTTTCTTTTAACAATGTATCTTGAGCATCTGTCAGGATATATATGTCTACTTAATCTTATTTGTTTTCCTTGAGACATCAAATGTTATAGAATGTGTACACCATAATTTATTTAGTCATTCCTCCCTCTGAACACTTTATTTTGTTTCCAATATTTTTGCTTTTATAAACAATGCCACAGTAAAAATTCCTATCCATATATTTTTGAGCATATAAATTAATACTTCTGTAGGAAAAATATTGAAAACTGAAGTGGCACATCATAGGGTTCTACATATGATTTATTGATACTATCAAACTGCCCTCAAAAAAAGTATATGTCAATCAGTATTTCTAACAATACTGTGTGAGGGAATTGCTCTCCCCATGCTTTACCAATATTGAATATTATTGTTTTTTTTTCTTAGCTTTTAATGATTATAGGAGTAAAAAATTGATAGTTGATTGACATGCAGATTCCTCGTTTAGCTAAGAGGGCTTGCCATTCCATGGTACTAGTTGCCACTAAGAAAAGGGCAATCTAGTTTTAGATTTCATAGGTCCTGCATTTCCCATTTAGAAGCCATGTTTAGATACATTCATATGTTAAGTTCAAGGCCTAAGTATTGTCTGTCCTAAGAACATAGTTTTTTAAACTGAGAAGCCCACCAAAGGCAGAATAGTCAGTTTGCTAGGCATTATTCCACATTGAGAATGTGAACTAATAGTGAATGCTTAGAAGTACCAGATAGACAGTGGAACTGCAATTTATGGTGGAAGTTAAGTTGTAAAGAAAGTGAATAAGGTCAAAATTACAGCCAGCTCTTTCTCCCTGACTGCAAGAATTTCCTATTTCTTTGGCTGAGAAACAGATGAAGGAGTTGCTTACATTTAGGGGCCATAATATACAACGTGCATATATTTAAACACTTGAATCACACCCAACATGGCTACCTGATCACATACTAAGAGGCATACAGAGACTAAGACTCTCCTAAGAAAAACAGCAGAATGACATCAACCATGTCATGCTGTCTCAAGGGAATAAGCTCTTTGAAGTGGTTGGTTAGTGATTATTTAAACTGTTGCTTTGATCTATCTCATACTCCATACTGATTGCATAGCATTCTGTGGATCAGCAGTGCTAATAAGAGAACATAAATGTTAATATTCCAATGGCAGCATCATTTAGGAAATACCTCCCAAATGCATAGCATAATATTGATTATTTAATGCATTACCAATTTTATTATATGACATTACATTAATAATAAAATAATTGAATTTATTTTGGAAATTGCTCATTTTTTTCCCATGGAGAACTAGTATACCTATCAATGAAAAAATAATAATAGTTTAAGTGACTCAAATAAAAGTAAAATACTTTATTTAGCCGATTCACATCAGGAACCACCTGAAAACCAGGTAACTCATCTGTTGAAGCAGAACTTTCTTTTATAAGGTGAGGAAAATAGAGTGACACATGTCCTTATGTTTTGGCTCAGGTAACAGTTGTCATCTCTAACTGCTGGACAACTTAACATTTGGAACAATTTGAGACAGTTCCAGCATTCATGCCTCCTGCTCAAGATCATTTGTACAATCCCATCCTGTTAAGTGTCAAGAGATGTTTTTTGAAAGTCTTGCATTTATTCTATTAATCAAGGTTAGGGGCTAAGGGAGGTGGCAAATAAAGATGAAAGAAAAATATCAAAAAAGGAAGCAATGTTTGGAAGCAATGGAACTGGGGACCCTCTATCATGTCTAGTTTGTGAACTAAAATAAAATCTTAAGGCTTCCCCCCCACCGGCTGACTGAATGGACTCCCTCCTGGCCAAGGGAATGTCCTAAAAATGAATTGTCTGCCACGAGGAGGGAGGTCAGACATGCCTCATCGTGCTCTCCTCCCTTCTTGGAGATATGCTTTATAACCCATCAACAGGCCTAAGGCTATGCAAGATAAACCTGCAGGTCCTCAATTTACAGAAAAAATATATCTGGTAGCTTGTCTCTGATTAACAACTTATTTTAAAACATTGTAAGCCTTTAGACAAAAGCTTCATGTCTTTAACCAATTACAAGTCAAAGAGTCTTTAAACCCACCTATAACCGGTAAGGTCCCACTTCGAGATGGCCCACCTTTTCGGGCCAAACCACTGTATGCCTTCCGTGTATTGATTTATGACTTTACTGGTAATCCCCATCTCCCTAAAATGTATAAAACAAAACTGTGACCCAAACACAGAAAGTCCACTTGCTCAAGGCTTGGATGTGGCTCTGGGTCATGATCCTCAAATTTGACTCAGAATAAACCTCTTTAAGTTATTTTACAAAGTTTGACTTCTTTTTTATTGACAGGTTTAGTGCTTTTACATATCTGAGTTAAATTTCCAGTGAATCCAGGCCACTCTAATATTGCTGCAACTTTTCATGACTGTTTATTTTTGTTTCTCCATTATACTATGTGCTCTGGATTACTTTCCTTACTTTCTGGAAGGATTTCAGCTAATATTGTGTTCGGACTTTCTGATATGTCTGGCCAAGGATAGGGGAATTGAAAAAATAAAACAATAATAATGGCTACAATGATAGGGGTATGTGGGTACCATAAAACATAGAAAGGTAAACCATTCAGGAAATGACATGAAAATATAAAAAGTTCAGGTACCAGAACTTTAGCACAAGGGGAAACTTGGTTATTAGAACTAGAATTCATTAATGGAAGAAGGAGCAATTTCAGACAGATATAAAATTGCTCAAAAACTTGCCTCAGTTATTTAACCTCCAGTTGACTGGACGACTCTTGTAAACTAAAATAAAATCTGGCTGACTGAATGGACCCTCCTCCTGGCCAAGGGGATATCCTAAATCTAAACTGCTTGCCACAAGGAAGGAGGTAAGACATGCCTCATCTTTCCTCTCTCCCTTCTTGGAGACTTCCTTTGTAACTCATTAACAGGCCTAAGGCTATTCAAGACAAACCTGCTGGTCCTCAATTTACATAAGAAATGTATGTCCCCTGTCTTGTGTCTGATTAACAGATATCTTAAAACATTCCAAGCCTTCAGACAAAGCTTCATGTCTTCAACCAATTACAAGTTAAAGAATCTTTAAACCCACATATAACCTGTAAGCACCGCACCCCCCTCTCCATTTTGAGATGGTCCACCTTTTTGAGTCAAACCAATGTATGCCTCCCACATATTGATTGATGACCTGTAACCTCTGTCTCCCTGAAATGTACAAAACCAAACTGGAACCGGACCACACGGAGTCTACTTGCTCAAGGCTTCTTGGGTGTGGCTCTGGGTCATGGTTCTCAAATTTGGCTCAGAATAAATCTATTTTAAATTATTTTACAGAGTTTGGCTTCTTTTCTGTTGATACTCTGAAGGTAGAGTAGTGTCAAGAGTTCCAAGCCCAGAAAAAGGCAAGAGTGGGAGGAAATGTGAAAAGGAGAGGAGCAGCCTCTCCTTTAAATTAGAAAAATTATTATCGTCAGAGAAATAGTTATCCTTAGGGAAATATTTGCCCTCAGACAGGCATCACAGTAACATAAACTGAGTACTAGAATTGTGACAAATGTTGTGAATCTTCCATATGAAACATTCCTTAGAGAATAAAAAAAAAAACATTCTTTAGAGAAGAAATTATCTGTTAATAAATTATAAGGCATTTTCAAATAAAGGTTGACAATATTCACCTTTAGATTGCCAGCATCTAAAATAACACCAGGCTAAAGGGCTGTTGTTTGAATTTAAATCAATGGTTTGCTTCAGAATCAGAGGGTGCTTGAGAATCACCAGGAGAGTTTATTAAACTACATAGTTGCCAGAGCTTTGATTCAATAGGTCTGGAGCTAATAATTTGCATTTCTATCAAGTTCCCAAGGGGTGCTACTGCTGCTACTCCAGGAATCACACTTTGAGAACAATTGAGAATTGTTTTAAACCAGGGGTCCACAAACTACAGCCAGCTGGCCAATTCACCCTCAGCCCATTTTTATACAGTCCAAGATCAAAGAATGTTTTTTACATTATTAAAGGGTTGTTAAAATAGATACACACAAAGAGTATACAATAAAGACTATATGTGTCCCATAATGTAAATATTTATTATCTGGCCTGTTACAGAAAACATTTACCAATTACTGGTTTAAACAGTACAATTATTGCAAAAACAAATAACTTAACATGGAAAAGCCTTAAACAGCCTTCATCACTGAAGAATAAAAATCAAATATTTATTTTCTGTTTTTCCTAAATTACATTATATTTCCAATATTCTACCTCTCCTTAATTCTTATTTGGCTGCTTATGTCTATTTTAGGGACTATAAGAATGATTTCAATTATTCTGTAAAAGCATTTCACTGAACTAAAATGTGTATATTTTTAGAAGCATTATTCTGTAAGAATTTGAAGAAAATAAGAATGGCATTAGTGCTTTCAGTATTTAAGCTTCTTTGTTCCTTTTAACTGCATTTTAAATCCTTTTGTTTTTTGAATGTGCTGATAGGCCTTTTCCAGAGGTCAGATTTCAATCTGAAACAAGCAACCTTCAAACACAACAATAAGGCTCATGGAAACTCATTATGAATATTTTTATATTGTTGGTGCTGCATATTGGCATGCCTCAGTAGAACATCAACCTGAATTTCTGTTTTTCTCTATGTAATTTTAGTACTGTACCCAGGGTCAAGAAAGGAGCCATAGCATAGCTAATCTCTTAGACATTTATGGTACCTCCAAAGACTCCTACCCACGCACATAGTCTTACCTTGGCAGTGGATTATTAGTATCACCAATCACAAGTGTGTGAGTTCAACCACACGCACAAGAGTGGTATATTTTATTCATAAATAGACGAAGTAGAATAGCCTAGAGGTAGGTGTCAGTAAGCAAGTAGAGTGCATAGGATATACCTTAGGGAGGGGAGCATCCTGGCATAGGAGGTCAGAGCATAATTGGGGTAAGGAAAGAATCCATGCAAGGGGCAGGGTGGGGAGGCAACCTGACATAGGATGTCAGAACCAAGCAGGATGACGAGGGCTTCTACATGAAAAGGCATCCCACGGTGAGGTGTGAGAAACTCAGCAGGGTGAGGAAGATTTCATGCAAGACGGTGGCATCAGTAGCAGTCTGGTTTAAGGTACAGGAGCCTAAATGAGGTAAGAAAGACATTCATGCAAGAAGGTGGCCAAACATAGAGTTTTGGAGCCCAAAAAGGGAGAAGAAGACATATGGGCATATGTAGGGATTGAGGTGGCAGTGATGGCAGATCGGTTCCATATGAATGTTTTGATCACATAAATCAATATATTAAAGACAATGTAGACCAGAGAAGGCTGTCATGAATATGGAGAAAGAACAAAAAGAAACTAAAATAAATCCTGTAGTGTTGGACTGAAATTGCAGATATTAACTGTGGATATATAAATAAATAATATGTAAATGTGTGAGCGTGTGTGTAAGTGTGTGTCTGTCCACTAAGATATCCTGAGATCAGTGATACTCCAACAGCTATCAGGCTACCTAGTAACCATAGCTTTGTTTCTAATACCTTTCCCACCTAAAAGAGGGGCACAGAAGCCAGTTTAAAAGTATTTGAAGTTGCTTCTGTTGGCCAAAGCTGGGACTATTTGACTAACGATAGTATAATTCATTGAATAAAATAGGGAACAATAATATGAAATAATGTCATAAATATATAAATACATTGAAAAGTATAATGAAGAACAGGATATTTATAGAATTTCAAAGTGCCTTTCTACAAAACACTTATTAGTTACAATGGGGAAAAGAGTAACTTCAAAATAGGGAAACCTTGAAGACTTAAGACTTAAGACACCTTAATTAAGTGATCAAAGTTAACATTACCAGTAATAGACTACATAGAAATTGTGTACTATCTGATAGATTGCACTGAGATGATGAGCACAGCATCATTTCAGTGATATTCATTCCAAGAGGCTTAATCTGAATCTAATCATGAGGAACCATCAGAAAACACAAATGGGGGGACATTCTACATAATATTAATAACTGGTATATAATATCAAGAAGCATCAATGTCATAAAAGTCAAGGGAAGATCAAGGAACTGTGTCAGGCTGAAGGAGACTGATGAAACAACAACTTACATACAACATCTGATTGTGGACTGGATCGTTTCAATATAAAGTACAGTTAGTAGTGAGATATTTGGCAAAATTTAAATTAAAGTCCAAAGATTATATAGCCATAATATATCAATGTTAATTTTCTAATTTTGTGGTTGTATTGTGATTATGTAGGAGATTATTCTTGATTGTAGGAAATAAGGAAATATACACCAAAGTATTCAGGATGGATGGGAAAATATGTCATCAAGTTGCTCTCAAATGCTTAAAACAAACAAAAAAAATTTTGCTATATTTTCAGCTTTTCTGTTATTTAAAAATGTTATATAAACATATCAATGTTATGAGATGGTTATATTGCACTTCTAGGTTTGCCAGAGTGCTACAGAATATGCTTCACTCGCTTGGCATGACCATCTGTAGAAGGGATTCTCAGGAGGAGGAGAGGATAAATGCACTTATACTATATTTTGCTGATAGGAGTAACTTCTCTATGATTCCTCAGAGAATATGTGGAAAGGGAAAAGTTGTGAATTTACGTGATTATGGCCCTATATTAGATTTTTAATTTCTTTAAACCTAAACCAGAAACAAAACAAAACAGAAAATTATTTTCTGAGAGGGAGTGGCATATAGCAACAGATGTTACCAGGTCCTGGGATATTAAACACCACTAACTACCCCTTGTCCAGACATGCTTGTCAAGACATAGACTACCTTATTTGGACAGAATTTCTGCTTGCTATGAAAATGAAAATCTACCCAAACTTCAGGAGATTTGTAGCAATGGAAATTCTAACAGAGAGAAAAGACTTTTGAATCTTGTTCAGGGTAGACATAAAAGATGCTACAGTAGTGATAGTCATCTCAAGCCAAGAAAATGCAGAATCTGATGGAATGCCCAAAGGCACTTGGACTCCCAAAGCATACAACTGACTTTGGCTGAATCTTTGTGAGCTTTAGAAGATGCTTTCTTTCTTGCTGAAAATCAGAATGTATACCAGATAAGCCTCTTAAATACACTTCAGAGAGCTGGAGAAAAACTTATCTGCATTTACACAGATGCTAGAGATTGTGTAACACAAGAGACTGGCCCAGGATATTTAGATTCAGTCACCATTTAGCATGGGTTTTGGTAGGAGAAGTCCTGACAGCCACATTGAACACTTTTGGGAAGCCAGGAGATAATATGCTTATGCACTCTCTCTAAGCACAGGTTGCCAAGTAAAAGGGAACTTGATTCCTCAGCAAATGGACACACTCTTGAATCTGCCACCAAGATGAAAGCCTATGGTGCCAGCAGAGGAACAGTGATTTACAGCACTGCTAGGTCAATAAAAGTTTAGAAAAATGACCTTATGGACAAGGAAACTTTGGAGAGTAGGTCAGGAGTTCATGCTTGAATTTCAGCCCTCTCTTAGTTACATGGAGCCAATAAAAGGATTTTTAAGACTCAAAGAAATTCAACCTGTGACTGAACCTCTGAATAGTATAAATGCAATGGTGGGAAGATAGGAAATGCCTAATGGAGGGGGTTATATCCTGGAAGTAGAGGCTCAGGTGGGACCCTAACTTATGACCACAGATTCAAAAAATCTGTGACCATTTCCTTGAGTTGTGATGCAAAAAGGTTGAGGTAGTCCTAAAACTGAGAATAGGACAGAGTTACTTATTGGCTTTAGATAGCCTCATAGGAGGAGATCTCAGAACTTGGTTCTGAATGGGGAATCTAAAGGTGAGAAGAACTGCAAAACTGCTATATATAAGCAGTCATGTGTGGGGAGAAAAAACAAACAAATAGACAAAAAAAAAATCAAAAACAAAATCAAGCAAATGAGCAACCCATACTCGTGAAGTGTGCAAACTAAAATTACAAAGAATACAAGGGAAATTAACATTTTGAATTTAATTGAAATGGTCAAAATGAGAAAATAGACAAGCTAAAAAATGAGAGAATTCACACCCTAGAAATGGAAACAGTATCATAATCTATAGAGAATTTTAGAAGTTTGTTTAGATGCTGAAAACATAAAGGAAAGAAGAAATCCTTATAAAATATGTATTAAAAGCCAGGATATATGAATTAAGAAACAGATGGATAATCTCATATTCAGGTCTCAGCTTCAAAGTTACTTCTTCAAGTAGCATTCCTTGCTCAGCTTTCTAAACTGATTACCAAGTCACTTGGTATCACATCATCTTCTTTCAAATCACTCTATGGAACTTATCACCATTAGGTAAAATTCTTGTTTGTGTGTATACTGTCTGACTCTGCACCCTAGAATTCAAGAATGATGAGAGTAAGGATTTTATCTATGTTATCTCTAATTTATAATGAGCACATAGAACATGACTTGGCACATAATAGGTGCTCAGTCAATATATGTGGATTACTGAATTAATCTAAAAAAATCACCAATTAAAAATTAAAGTGAAAATATGATCACTTAAATTAAAAAATAAATATACAGAATACATTCTGAAACTGACACACTGACAAGCTAACCGGAGAATTTGAAGTTATAGAGGATTTCACCCTGAAGGTTATTCACAAAAGAAATAAAGAGGTGAAACATGAAAAATGAAAGAAAGACAGTTTAACAGCTCTGGAGGATAAGTGAGATGTTCCACCGTACAAGTAATTGTAACTCCAAAAGAAAAGAATATAGGAAATAACAGGGAAGTAATTTCTCAGAAAGACATGAATAGTCATATTAAAAGTATTAATACATATGAAGCAACAAGCAATTAGAATAAAATAAATCTACACATAGGTATATTATAGGAAAAATAAAAAAACATAAAAAACAAACATTAATCTCATAAATTACCAGAGAAAAGAGAAGATAAACTAAAACAAAATGATTATTATTTGGCTGATTTACCGCATGAGAAAAATAGATTCCAGAAGATCATGTATGATATAGTTGCTGGGAAAAATAACTGACAATCTAAAATTCATAACAGGCTAGATTATCATTGGACGGTAAGAATGAAATAAATATGTTTTCAGACATAATAAAATAAGAGAGTTTACCACCTATAGAATCCCACTGAAAGAAATACTGAAATATAGACAGAACGAAAATAAACACAGAACGATTGGGAAGTAAGAATTAACGGCAAGCACATATATTTGTATAAAAATACTGGTAAATTCAATTGAATATTGACAATAAAATAATAAAAAATAACTTTTGTGTTTTAAAAAGATAGAGTTTTTAGGATTAAATAAATTATATTTAGTTTAGTGGTTATCTTTAAAAAATTAAAGATAATCACTAACAAATAGAATCTACAGCTTCCAGACTAGTGGAAGAAAACGAACAGCAACATAAAAACTTTATTTCACAGAAGATGGGAGGAAAGAGCAAGAAAAAAAATAATGCTAATTAAAAATTTCAAACAAAACAGTAGAATGTGTACTTCGTATGGGCAGGGATGTTTAGCCATTTTCTTTACTGATGTATCCTCAACACCTATAATGTACCTGGCATGGAATAGACTCTTAATAAATATTTTTGGAATAAAATATGCCCAATTATATCACTGCTCATAATAAATATGAATGAATTAAACATATTTATTAAATCAAAGAAATAATCAGATTGGATTAAAAATAAGTCCAGCTATTGTATTGACCTGAAATAAAATATTTCACAAAATTTAAAAAATGTATATATATACATATATATATGTATGGGAGAAGAAATGTCAAAGAAATACTAACAAATAGAAACCAAGTACAGCAAATTAATATCAAATAAATATAATAGTTGAAGGAAATAATAATAGGAATAAAGAATGCAGTCAGGACAAAATGTGTGCCTCTGGTCTCCTGCTACAGTTACACAAAGTCCCCATCTTCCCCAGGTAAACTGTTGAGTTTTTCATATTCATCTTTAATAATAATTTTATCCTAAATGTGCACTAGGTGTTTCCAGATCAGAGTATGGTTCTTATTAATCACTTTAGAGTAAACTGTAACTGTATAACTCTCTTTACCCTAGACCTTACACCTGGGATAATGTGATGAAAGCCAGATGGAAAAATGCCCATTTGAGAAGCCAGATGTTGCATGGGCAAGGGACAGAGAACAATTCTTTTATCCATTTATATAATATATAGCACAGTGAAAACCCTGCCCCTCTCCTCCAGGAAGAAGGTTAAAAAAAAAAAAATTCAGTCCGTTAAAATGGGATGGAAAAGATCTATAGGTTATTACTTTGACCTGTTTAAATATAAATGCCTATTTCCAAAGGCCAGATAAATTTGTTGTCTTAGGCTTTCAAGGCCTAGAGATGTCTGCTGGTCTGAGCTTCATACCTGTTGAGATATAAGTACCTAGGGAGATAGTGTTCCAGTCTTCCTGGCATCTTAGGGCTTAATCAATTACTCAGTCTGAGTTGTAACCGTTTGACCCTACAGATCAGAGAAATTTACTAAACAAATGGCTACCGATGGCTACTTCATGGTATATGAAGAGTAACATGCTTTTATTGGAAATGAGAACACATAATCTCTATCATCTAAAGATTGACACATTATTGACATAAATTTTAAAAATCATAATAGTATAAATAACATTTTGTCAAAATTTTTGAAAATTATTATTAAAATATATTTAACTAAATAAATAACTGAATATATCCATAAGCATAATAAAATTGAAGTGGCAGTCAAATTCTACTTCTGTTCCAATGAAAAAAATACCAGGGCCAGGAAGTTTTATAGGCAAATTTCATCAAATATTCAAGCAACTGATAGTACCTATATTATGAAAATTATTTCAGGGAATGAAAAAGAAATAAAGCTGTTTAATGTGTTTTATTACGCTAGTACAACCTTGGTATCAAACAAGAAAAAAATAATGGTACAAATGTAAGCATATTGACTAGAAGCAAAAATCTTAAATGTATTACCAAATTTAATCTGTCTCTGTGTTTGCATGCGTGTGTACGTAAATTTAAGATCAATGATGGCTTATCTTAGGAACATAAGGATGCATTAATATCAGAAAATCTAACTGTTTTAGTCCGTTCAGGCTGCTATAACAAACTATCATAGACTAGATGACTTATGGGAAATTTATTTCTCACAGTACTAGAAACTGGGAAGTCCAAGATCAAAGCACCAGCAGATTTTGGTGTTGATGAGGGCCCACTTTCTGGTTCATAAATGGCCATCTTTTCACTGTGTTTTCACATGGTGGAAGGATCAGGGGATCTCTCTTGAGTCTCTTTTATTAATATAAGGGAACTAATCCCATTCATGATGTCTCTACCTCAATGACCTAATCACCCCCCCGAAGGCCCTACCTCCTAATACCATCGCTTTGGGGGCTAGAATTTCAACATATGAACAAATATTCAAATCATAGCACTAACTGAGCAATTTATGACATTGGTAGTTATAGAAGAAAAGTGATATCAACAAATGGAGAAAAATAATTCAATAAGAGTTTTTGATCATTCATGAATAAAATTATTAATAAAATAGGAATAGAGTAATGTTCAATCTGATAAAAGATATCTCTAAAAAATCCTATGACGAAACACATTTAATTATAATACATTAGAAGCATGTCCATTATACTGAGAAACAAAACAAGTATTACTGCTATATCATTCCTATGATGTAACATTGTACTGGAAGTTCTAAAAATTAGTAAGATATATTAAAATTGAAAAAAAAAAGATAAACAAAATTGTCATTGTTTGCTGATGAAAGATTTCTTCATAAAGAAACCAAGAAAATCCATAGATAAATGTAACTGATAAGCATGTCCAGCAAGGTTTCTAAACACATGCAACATTTAAAAACAAATAGTGCTTCTATACACTAGCAATAATCAATCAAAAATGTAATGGAAAAGGAATTATCCAATATTATATATTAAAGAATAACTTCCATGGAGTAAATTTAAAAATGTGAGCATATGACATTTTCAAAGAACATAAAAGCCTAAACAAATGTAGAATAAAATGTATTCATGGAGAGAAGTCTCAATATCATAAAATAAAAATTCTCCAACAAATTAATCTGTAAATTCAATGCCATTCCAATCAAAATCTTATAATTAATTTTTTGGCAATAGATAGACAATTCTAAAATTCATATTGAGGACTAAAAGTCAAAGAAAACTCAAATTAATTCAGGTAAAAAGCAATAATAAGAGAAAGACTTGTTCTTCCAGATATCAAGATTTAGGGCAAATCTATCCTAGTAGTATTGATGCTGATCAATAAAAGAATAGAAGATTTAGAAAAAGACCTGTGCATATTGATGATGCATGATGAGGTTGGCATCATAACTACAGGAGAATATTGGCCTGTCTTGTGTTAAAGACAAAAGATCCTTTCTTCACCATACTTAAAATAAATTAAAGATGCTTAAATACATGCATGTTTAAAATGCACTTTATGGCTGGGCCCGGAGGCTTAGGCGTATAATCTTAGCACTTTGGGAGGCTGAGGTGGGAGGATTGCTTGAGGCCAGGAGTTTGAGATCAGCTTGAGTAAGAGCTAGACTCCCATCTCCACAAAAAAGTACAAAAATTAGCCAGGCATGGTGATGCATGCCTGTAGTTCCAGTTACTAGGGAGGCTGAGGCAGGAGGATCCCTTCAGTCCAGGAGTTTGAGGTTGCAGTGAGCTATGATGGTGCAACTGCACTCTAGCCTAGGCTACAGAGAGAGACCTTGTCACAGAAAAAAATGAAACCATTAGGAGAAATATATAAATTAGGACAAAATATAAATGATATCTTTGTGAACTTTTGGCAGGAAAAGATCTTTTAAATGTGTCATAAGAAAACACATACGATAAAATAAAAGATTGATGGAGTTGACAATATCAAACTTTTAAACTTTTTTTATAAAAAATCATAGACAGTTAAAAGACAAGTCAGCTTTGGGTACAGTATATGTGACATTCATTTAAAAAAGTATTTAGCATCTGAAATATAAAGAAAATAAAATCCACAAGACACAATAGAAAATGGTCATCTTGCAGAAGAAGGAATTGGAGTGTCCAAGAAGAAATCAAAAGGTAAGATGATGAACGTCACTAGCAATCTGAAGAAAAATAAAACAAAACAAAACAATCACCTATCAGATTTGAGCACCTCTCCCCCTGCCCACCTTAGTGGTTGTCTTAGGTGAGAAAAAAAGGAAATTGGAATGCCCAGAGATACAAGAGATTAGCTGCACCTACAATGTTTTTCTTCTTATATTTAAAAATATATATATCTGAATGAAATGTTAATATTTCTTAAATCACAGTGGTAGGTATACAGGTAGTAATTAGCATCTTATGTTCTTCTATTTTCTGTATGTTTAAAGTTTCCATATACATAAAAAATGATGTACGTAAATAAACCTGGTTCAAATGGAGCTAACTGGATCTTTTGAGTGGGGTGGAGAACAAAATAGGATTTGAATGGGGAAGGTTGCCTTGTATTAAAAGCAAAATATCGAAGGAGAAGATGGCGGATGAGAAAAGCCGCAAGTCAGAATGTCTCTGCAAAAAAGATGCATTTTAGAAGAAAGAGAAAAAAAATAAGCGAGCAGAGAAACATAGATCCGGTGAGGGTCAGAAGAAAGGGTGCCTGTAACTACAGGAGACTCCATGGGAAGATGTTGCAGAGGAGAACTGGAAGGAGAAATGTCCCGAGAGGCTTGGAGACCAGCGACAAGGGTAGGTGGAGCAGTTAACTTCCCCCTCCCTTGCATCTTGGACTTCTGGTGGGCTCCTGAGCAGTTGGAGAGACCTGCCCACACGAGCCCAGAGACGGCTGACAGCAGTGAGCAGTGGCCTCTTGCGGACTCAGCACCGGACTCCCAGCCCCCTCAGGGCACCTCCCTGGGCGCAGACCCGAGCCTATCGGCAGACGCCATACTGCTCCATTCTCTCCTTCCCCTTTCCTACCTGTGGGTGCCCAGAGAGCCAATTTAGCCATGACACTGAGGCATCTCCAAGGAACAGGGTCTTTCCTTTTGGAGCCATACAGTAGACTGAGGGGTACTCAGACTGCGAGTTCCCTACCCTCCAGCCCTCCCAGGTGCTACTTGCCTGGGGACTCCATGAGAGTGGGGCAAATCCCGAGGTGGAGTGAAATCGATCCCGCTTGGGCACCCTGTAGGTGATTCAAGACCACCACCTCTCCCTCTGGCAGGGTCAGGGATTGATCTCCAAGGTCCAGGGGACAGGGCTGCAGACCAGACCCCGTACACCCAGGTCACGATCGCACTGCCCTGGGGCACGGAAGAGAGATCTGTGAAAGAGCCTACTGAGGAGTGTGTGCCTTCAGGGACAGATCAGGGTGCCTGACCGGCAACCCTCCTCCTAAAAGAGGGCTGTGGACCCAGCTCAGGATATGATCCTGGGTAGGGAACCTCCCAGCCACGTCACAGCCAGGGGAGATCCATCGGCCTGAGGTCCCGCTTGCTGACAGAGGCCTGGGAGAGGCCACGGAGAGGGGGAGAGTGAAGGGGAGCGAGACCTGCTCCAGAGTGCGGATCTTAGACAGCCCCACCCCTCAAGCACCACCTACTGGCTAAGAGACTAAACAGGGCATGTCATTATGCAAACAAAAATCTAAAGGCAAGAAGGAACAACTGATCCAGATGGGAAGGAACCAGCGAAAGAACTCTGGAAGTATGAAGACTAAAATGGAAAGCACATCCCCAAAGAGGAACAACAATTCCCCAGCAATGAACATTAACCAAACTCAGAACACAAAAATGACAGAAGAAGAATTTCAAACATAGATTGTAAGAAAACTGAATGATATGCAAGAAAAAATCAATAACCAACACAAAGAACTCACAAAAAAAAATCCAGAACTTGGAAGAAAAATTCACTAAAGAAATTGAAATATTAAAGAAAAATCAAACCGATCTTCTGGAAATAAAGGACTTATAAAGGGAACTACAAAACACCGTTGAAAGCCTGAAGAATAGGGCAGATCAAAAGAAAAAAGAATCTCAGAGATTGAAGACAACTGGTTCCAATTAAATAAGTCAGTCACAGAAATTGAGCAGAAAATTAGGAGAAAAGAAATAAGCCTGCAAGAAATGTGGGATTATGTGAAAAAACTGAACCTGATGGTGATCACAGGCATACCAGAAGGTGAAGAAGAAAACACTCGAGGGCTGGATAAGCTATTTGAAGAATTAATAGAGGAGAATTTTCCAGGTCTTGCTAAAAATCTAGATATACAGGTACAAGAAGCTGAATGGACCCCAGGGAGATTCAATGCAAATAGGAAGACATCATGTCACACAGTCATCAGATTGACCAAAATAGCCACTAAAGAGGACCTTCTAAAAGCTGTAAGACAAAAGAAACAAGTAATATACAAAGGAAAACCTATCAAAATAACTTCAGACTTCTCAACTGAAACCTTACAAGCAAGAAGAGCCTGGGACCCCATTCTCACTCCTCTGAAACAGAATAAGGTCCAACCTAGAATTCTGTACCCTGCAAAACTAAGTTTTATATATGAAGAAGAAACAAAGACATTCTCAGATAAACAATGTCTGTGGGAATTCACCAAGACAAGACCGGCTCTCCAAGAAGTACTCAAAGCTGAATTACACAAGACCAGCACAATAAACACTCACGAATGTAAAACCACTCAGAAACTAAAGATCAAAGGCTAGAATCCACAATGGCTCAAGAGAGAAAACAAAGCAACAAAAAGCAACTCAACAGTTTGATGAACAATTTACCCCACTTATCAGTTCTTTCAATAAATGTGAATGGCTCGAACTCACCTCTCAAGAGACATAGGCTGGCCGAATGGATAAAAAAATACAAGCCAGGTATCTGCTGTCTTCAGGAAAGGCATCTAACCTGCAAGAATGCATTTAGACTCAAGGTAAAGGGGTGTAAATCAATATTTCAAGCAAATGGAAGCCAAAAGAAGGCTGGTGTAAGAGTTTTGATCTCAGATATCTTAGTTTTAAATCAACAAAAGTAATGAAAGACAAAGAGGGCCACTATATAATGGTGAAGGGTACAGTTGAACAAGAAAACATAACAATTCTAAATATGTATGTGCCCAACCTAGAAGCACCGAGATTCATAATGCAAACTTTACTTCACCTAAACAATTTGATGAACAGCAACACCATTATAGTCGGAGATTTCAACACCCCACTGACAGCACAGGACAGATCCTCCAAACAGAAAATTAACAAAGAAATTATGGATTTAAACAGAACATTAGAACAATTGGGCCTGACTGACATTTACAGGACATTCTACCCAAAAACCACAGAATAAACACTATTCTCACAAGCTCATGGGACATTCTCTAAGATTGACCATATTCTAGGACACAAAGAATGTCTCAAAAACTTTAAAAAAATAGAAATTATACCATGCATCTTCTCAGATCACAGTGCAATAAAAATAGAAATCAACACCAGCAGAAACTCTCATCTCTATACAAAGTCATGGAAATTAAACAACTCCCTGATGAAGGATTCCTTCATAAATGACAAAATAAAAATGGAAATCAAAAGATTCTTTGAACTAAATGACAAAGGTTACACAAGTTACCAAAATCTGTGGAACACAGCCAAAGCAGTCCTGAGAGGAAAGTTTATTTCCATAAATGCTTATATCCAAAAGTCAAAAACATCACAAATAGACAACCTAATGAATCAAGTCAAAGAACTGAAAAAAGAAGAACAAACCAACAACAAATCCAGCAGAAGAAGAAAAATTAATAGGATCAAATCAGAACTAAATGAAATTGACAACAGGAAAACTATACAAAAGATTAATAAAATAAAAAGTTGGTTCTTTGAAAAAATAAACAAAATTGACACACCTTTGGCTAAATTAATGAAAAACAGAAACAAAAAATCCCTGATAAGATCCATCAGGAACAAAAAAGGAGAAGTTACAACTGATGTCGAGGAGATTCAAGATATAATATATGAATATTACAAAAACCTTTATGCACACAAACTGGAAAATGTGGAGGAAATGGACAAATTTTTAGAAACACACAGCCTCCCTAG